>JAJIBD010034287.1:0-32438 GCA_021461705.1 Cryptotis parvus | reverse complement strand
GTCGCTCCCGCTGGACTGTTGCTGCGGCACACTCCCACGGGCTTTCTGTGTTTGTTTTATTGTTCCTCAAAGCCGCGTGCAGGTGAAGTCATCAGTACACACAGTGACTCCAGGCGCTCCTCCCGGCCCTCCCCTTCCTTCCTTCCTCCGGGCCTCACTAGCAAACACTGGGCTGCCCAGCGGACACCCCCAGTCCCATTTCATCCTTTTTCTTGGGTGGACACATAACAGCTGTGCTCTCTGTAGCTTACTCCTGGCTCTCTCCTCTGATCCTCCTGGTGGGGTTCAGGGCTTACATGGGGCTTCAGGAATGAAACTCGGGTCAGCCACGTGCCAAGCAAACACCTGCTGCATTGCTATCGCTGCGCCCCGCCAAACTTCAGGAGGACAGACTTCTGTTGTAGTGTTGGACTGCATCCTCCGGTGTTTCTGTGGTGGGGACTCGCCTCAGCAGTGCCTATAGGACCATGTGGCGCCAAGATCCAGGTTAGCCGTAAAAGCAGGGCAGGTGCCCAGAGCTCCCGTCCCGCCTGCCCAGCCCCCTTCCCTGCTCTTTCTTGCTTTCCTCTGTGCTCCCTCTCCCTCCGCGACTCAGCGCTCGTCGTGGCTTTGGGTATTGCAGCCACGCGCTGCAGTGGATAGTGGGCGCCTCTCACCTGGCCTCTGGGATGGGCCGCAGAGAGCCCGCTCTATCATCCACACCGGGAAGGCCCACATTGGCGGGTCCGCCTGTGACTTCCGCGAATCGGGAGGCCGTCGTGATGCTCCACCATTGTCCGGACGCAGCTTCCTGGAGCTCTCTTCCACTCCTCTGGGCTCCTGGACACCAGCCCCTGGCATCCTAGAGGGCCCAGCCCCTGCGGACTCTGGCAGGAGAGTCTGTCTTCGCCCTGTTTCCTTCTCCACCTCCAGCCTTTGTGTTGGCAGCCATGTGTCGGGAGCTGAATATAAGGTGCAGTGCAAAGCGCCATGCACCGGGTAGTATTGTGGATCACCGTGGTCAAAGCCATAAGCGGGGTAGTGTTCTGGGGGGTTGTGCAAAGGCCATGCAATCAAGTAGTATTCTGGGGCCAGTAAAGGGCCAGTGGGCAGTGTTCACGCCATGTGCAAAAGAGCCATGCACCGGGTAGTATTGTGGGACCGTGTGCTTGGGCCATGCACCGGGTAGGTTCCTGGGGGCCAGTGCAGGGGCAGTGGTTGTCTCGGGGCCGTGCAAAGGCCATGCACCAGGGTAGTAAGTAGGCTGTGGGCAAAGGGCCGCGCACCAGGTAGTGTTGTTGGGCCATGTGCAAGGGGCCATGCACCAGGGCAGTGTTCTGTGAGCTGTGTGCAAAGGGAAATGCACCGAGTGGTGTTGTGGGGCCGTGCAGGCACACGCGGGGGCAGTGCTCTGGGGTCGTGGGGAGGCGCCGCGACCAGAAAGTTCTTAGTAGCCATGCACCACCCGGCGGCTCAGGAAGGGGATTCTGCCAGCCAGCCTGGACATGCTGGGCACACCCTGAGGTTCAGAAGCGGTCCGCTGTCCCCTCGGCTGTGCGTGCGTCCGTCTTCTGGACCCAGTCCAGCTCCCTGCCCCAGGGAGGGCCGCCCCAGGACTATTGAGATCATCTCAGGAAGTGTTCGCAAGCTGCCGCTGTGAGGGGCGCCAGAGAGCAGAGCAACCCTTGTGGCTTGTCATCACGTGTCCTGCCGAGGGGCGGGGCTAGGGGCCATTTTAAAGTCCCAAATCCTTTGCCTGGTGCAATTGTTGTCCAGGGCGGCGTGAGGCCTTTGGTGGCCTCGAGGGTGAGCGACCGCCCTGCCGGTACAGGGTCCTGGGATGGGGTGTCCCCCGCCTGTGCTCCCTGGCTCAACACGTGTCTCGTGACTTGATGTTTCAAAAGCATGCTGCTTGGCCGTGGGGTGGGTCTTATGTCAGCAGGCGCTGGGCCACGCCTGACTGTCAGTTGAAGGCTTTGAGAGCAAGAATCGGTTTCCTGAGAAGGAATTCTGTGGCTCCGCTGCCACTGAGTTTCCAGCTTGCCGGTCATGTGAGCCTGTCCTGCCTGACTCCTCTTGCTGCCGTCTCTGGAGAACCCTGACTGGATGTCCTCTTTGGGACCGTGAACAGCGAGTCATTGGAATGGCTGAAATGAAGATGAGGGGACTCGAGCGCCTCTGAAGCGTGTCCTTCCCAGGTGCTATGGGCTTCGAGGCTGCACCCTCTCCCACAGCTCCAAGGGGCGTGGGGTGGGGCTCCCGTCACAGCCCTGTGGGCGTCAGTAGGCGCGTGTGTGGCCTCCCGGCCCCGGCGGTTTTTCGAAGGCAGAAGCCCAGCCGTCGGGGCGTGACTCTTTTCTCCCCGGGGAATTTATTGGGTTGGATTCTTCATCGGAGCTTGAGTCTCACCCCTTTGGGAAGCTCTTGAACACACACGCTGTGCTTTTAAACAATACAACTTGAGAATCCGGGCAGGAGTGTAAATCCCTTCCACCCAGCTTCTTCCTTTGTTCTTTTTCCTTTAAAAAAAAGAGAAAGTACAGGAACTACCTGCATCCGCACTTCCTTACCCCTTTCTGGGTGCTGAGCGAGAGGTTGCCCCATTTCTGTGAAACGGATTCATTTATTGTGCCACGCCCCCGCATGGCTGCCCAGCTTGCACCCTGACCCTGAGGGGTCAAAAGCTGCCTCCGGGCTGACCCAGAACAGAGCTTCTGATCAGTCTCTGGAAGAAGCTCCCAGGGAAAAGTGTCTGGAATGTTCTGGGAGCACCCAGGAGCCCAGAGGGAAGGTGTGAAACTAGTCAGGAGGTGAAGGTCTTGGCGCCAGGCTCCTGTCTCCGTATTCTCTCCCGCTTCCTGAGTTCAGGACCACATCTGGCCAATGACGCGGGTCCTCAACTCGGTCTCAAGAGATGGGTTTTTTGTTTCTTGTTGTCTGGAGCCACACTCAGTGGTGCTCAGGGCTCACCTCTGGCTCTGCGCGGCCCACTCCTGGCTCTAAAAGTTTGCAGGCCTTTTCACTCCCGGCTCTGGTGCCTGTGGCTCACCTCCTGGCTCTGTGTCACGGCTCACTCCTGACTCCTGTGCTTGGGCTCAGGCTCCTGGTTTCCAGTGCTCTCAGGGCTCACTCCTGGCTCTACTTGTGCTCAGGGCTCAAGCCCCTGGTGTGGCGTAGGGCACCATATGGGGTGCTGGGGATGGAACCACACCAGGCCGCAAGGCCAGCACCTCTACCTCTCGCCAGCTCTCAGGATGAAATTTTAAACACTTTGTTTTCATGTTGTGATTACTGTTGTTGTTTCATTTGGACGCCTACACCTGCACTCTGGGCCCCCAGCAGGTGTCCTGGGTTGTCTGTCCGGGCAGTGAGTGCTCGAGCCCCATGTGTGGTGCTGGTAATAAAGTACTCTCCGCCATGAGAGCATATGCCCAGCTCCTGGCCTCTTGTTGCAGCCGTGTCCCACGCTCCTGTGAATAAGTGGCTCCAGCCCCCATCCTGCCCCTAACTCTGTGGACATGAGGTGTGGACAAGAGGTGTCTCTTCAGTTGTTGCTTAGAGCCAATGTCACTCCATCGCTTCTCAGCCAATGGATCTCTACATATATCTGGGTCATTGGTCAGTTCTGAATATTCAAAAGTAGCATTCTGTGACCTTTGCCCTTGGTTTGAAAAGTAGCCTTCCTCGCGGCCTCTCCCCGCGGGCCTCCCCGCGGGCTGGCCCCCGTGGCTCCCTATAGCCTCCCCTCTCTGTGGCTCTCTCCCATGGCCTCGCCTCCCGTGGCCTCCTCAGTGGCTTTCTCCCTAGCCTCTCCCTGTAGCTCCCCATGGCCTCTCCTCATGGCCTCCCAGTGGCTTCTCCTTCATCCTCTTCCTGTGTCCTTTCCTGTGGCCTCTCCCTGTGGCCTCCCCCAGTGGCTTCTCCTATAGCCTCTCCTGTGGCCTCTCCTTGTGGCCCCCCTCTCATGGTTTCTCCCTATAGCCTCTCCTATAGCCTCTCCTGTGGCTCTCCCCTGTGGCTCTCCCCAGTGGCTTCTCCTATAGCCTCCCTAGCCTCTCCCTGGCATCTCCTGTGGCCTCCCCTAGTGGCTACTTCTCCTTTATAGCCTCTTATATAGCCTCCTCGGCCTCTCCCTGTGGCCCCTTCCCGTGGCCTTCCTCTCCTCGTGGCCTCTCCCCACAGCCTCTCCCTGCAGCCAGAGCAGCCTTTGCCCAGACGCGGCTGCTCGCTTATTTTGCTCTTTCCAGTGCGAGAAGTGATTTGTGCATCTTTGGCTGAGTTCTCCTTGTCACGCATTTTCAGACACATGCATCTGTTTTCTCATTGTTATTTTTGGTGTTTGGGTCACAGCCAGTGGTGCCTGGGATCACCCTCTGCTCCGTGCTCGGTGCAGTGGGGTCTGCCGCAAGCTGGTGATCAAGGCGGGGCTCTGGCCACGCCTCTTAGCTTCTGTTTTCTTCGCGAGTGTCTCTGACCCCTCGCAGTTCTAGAGCTCCTGGCGCTGTTTCCTGGTGCGCTTCTCCGGGCCCGGCTGGGCTCCTGTGTACTGTTTGTTCTGTTCGCACTCAGGCCTGATCTGGGAGGCAGAACTGACTCTAGAGCCTTGCTGGTCTTTGTTCCCCGGGAGGATTGAATCTGCGCTGGTCCTGGGTAGTGGTCTGTGCAAAGATCGGTCACTTCTGGCAGCCCTTCACTCTTCACTAAAGTAAATCCTTCTCTCGCCTTTCCTTCCTCCTGCGTGGCTCTGTATCTCCGGGGTAAGGGTGGTGAGGCAGGGACCCTGACTTTTGTCCTCCGTGTTCTGGCGCCTGCTCTCCGCTTTCTCACCCATTGTAGCCGACTGCTCCGCGTTCATTCCTGGGCCGAGAATCGCAGATGCCGACAGGGCAAAGGGCCGAGGAAACCTCTCCGGGCGTCTCTTTTCTCCTTGAGGCCCGGCCAGGTCCTGTGGTAGAAAATCGGGAAGTGTCATGCCTGCAAGGACGAGAAATGGCCTCAGGGCTGGAGGGGCTTCAGAGAGCAGGCTTATGCCTGGGAGCGCCCGCCAGAGCACAGAGCAAGGAGTAAGCTCCGAGCACCGCCAGTGCGGTCCCAGAAATGCACAGGGACCCGCGCCACGCTGGTCCGCGGGCTGCGCCTGAAGCTGGTCCTGCCTCATGGCTGGAAGCGCAGACTCTCCTCCCTCGGCCTGTTTGTTCCCAGGTTTTGCTGAGAAGGCAGAGATTTCTCCAGAGTCACGTGCACCAGCTCGCTGGAGGCTGTCCTGGCTTCGCTGTCAGCAAGCTCAAAATGCTCTCTTGGAAGCCAAGTTTATAGAAATCACCATTAGGATTTGGTTCTGGGTGAGTTTGCATGTTTGTATATTTACGGTTCCTTTTAAGTACAAGACCGAGGTTTAAGATCCAGCCTATTTTCCCATCTGGTGAGGGAGTTTGTACAAGTTTGTTAATTGAGTAATCCTAATTTTGTAAACGCCAGCTGAAATAGAACCTTTCTGTTGTTGTTAAGTACATTCTGTACTGTTAATATTTTAATTTCTGTAACTTTGCTTACTTGTGAGCTTACGCTTTCACGTGGTTTTGCTTTTCTTCAACTTTTACTGTTATTTAACCGCTAAAAATTGTACTGTTGGTGCAATAATGTTACGTTTTGTAAATCCTGTGTATGTCATTAGCTGACATGCTACTTTTCACTACTCCTCCTCCTGCTCCTCCTCCTCCTCCTGCTCCTCCTCCTCCTCCTCCTGCCCTCCCTCCTCAGCTCCTCCTCCTGCCTCCTCCTCCTCCCCTCCTCCTGCTCCTCCTCCTCCTCCTCCCCTCCTGCTCCTCCCTCCCTCCCCTCCTGCTCCCTGCTCCTCCCTCCTCCTCCCCTCCTGCCTCGTGGCTCCCCTCCTCCCCATGGTGTGGGCACTCAGACCCAGGCCTGCACCTATGCAGGCGCTGAAGTCTTTCTGATTCCTTCTGTCAGGCTTCTCTTCTACTTCCCTTCGGGTCGCCCTCTGGGATTTCTTGACACTCCAGGGCTGGGATTGTCGTGCGTTGTGGGGTCCTGGTCCTGCCGCGGTACTCATGGGCCCCAGGTATAACCAGGTGCCCCCTCCCCGGAAGAGGAACGGCGCTGTAGCGCCGGCTCGCCCTGGCCTCTCATTGTCCTTGCTGGCAGGTCTTCTACCTACGGCCCGGCCTCCTTTCTCTGATCCAATCTTAACCCTGGGCGGATTGATCCTGTGCTGAAATCAAATCCTACACTCGGTCCTGGACATCTAGTTTTCAATGAGCAAACAGTCACAATTAAGTCAAGACTTAATCTAAAAAAATAAGCCCCAAAACCAAAGATGGACCTTTTCAGGGGTGATGCAGACAGACGCACTTCCTGAGCATCTATTCCTTTTGCTGAAACTTTAGCGATTGATCCTTTGTGTTCTTAAAAGTAACCCTGGGGAAGGTCTTCCTTTGCTGCCCCGCCGACTGGTAGCGTTTGGGTTTCAATAAGACCATACTTGGCTCCGGACCTGTTTCGGTAGTGAAATATTGCAGGGAGGTGGGGCTGGAGCAATAGCACAGTGGGGAGGGGTTTGCCTTGGACACGCCAGTTCAGCCCGACCTCCGGTATCCCATATGGTCCCTTGGCCATAGTAATTCTGAGCAAAGTTATGAGCCAGGAGTAACTCCTGAGAGTCGCTGGGTGTGACCCAAAAAGCAAAACAAAAAAAAGAGCTTGCAGGGAGGGACCTGCCACTGAGTTTTGCTGTGAACCGATGCCACTCCTCAAAGCAAAAAAGTCTGGTAGCTCCACAGGGCACGGGGTGGTGCTGTGGGCACTGCCAGGTCTGGGCGGCCACTGCCACTCCACTGGGAGCCAGAAGGGGGTGACGTCCGCGCAGGGTTCTGGGATGTGGGGGGTCGTGTGTGCCCAGAACGTGCTCCTCCCGAGCAGGGCAGCCCCAAGTAGCAAAGTCATCTCTGGGGCAGGTGGTGCCACCATCCGCGTCCGGCCCGACCTCTTCAGAGCCCTCACGCCCCGCCATGGTCTTTCCTAGCCTGCCCGCTTTGTTCTGCACTATTTCTATTCTGTGCATTCATTCATTCATTCATTCATTCATTCATTTATTATTTATTTATTGTTTTTTGCTTTGGGCTTTTTTAGGTCACGCTTGGGGGATGCTCAGGTTGTTCTTGGCTCTTGCACTCAGGAATTACTCCTGCTCCTCCCCTCAGGTCCCCGTGGGATGCTGGGTGATTCCCATGCAAGGCTAATGCCCTCCCTGCTCAGGGGAACTTGCTTTTTAAACCCTTTAGGTTTTTTTTGTTTGTTTGTTTGGAGGCCACACTAGGGATCACTCCTAATGGTTTCAGAAAGCCTGTGTGGTACCAGGTATCCACAACCTCCTGGGTCGGCCATGTGCCGCGCAGAGGCCTTACCATAATAGGCTATCTGGCCCAAAAAGAACCTACTCTTGTTGGTTTAGTCTTTGGTGTTTTAGGCCAAACCTGGGCAGTGCTTCAGGGCTTTGAGCCTGAAATGACGTGGCCAGGCACACTCTCTCCCCACGCCAAGTTCTGGAGGCCTTCTGTAGCCAGCCACACTGCAGAGTTGTGGGTTTTGGCTCTCCCGGGGCCACAGCCAGTGATGCTCAGGGGTAGCTCCGGCCCAGAGTTCCGGATCACACCTCGTGAGCTTGGGGGCCGTATGCTCTGCTGGGATCGAACCCGGTGGGTTGCATGCAAACCAGCACCTTAGCTGCTGCCGCGCTACGCGCTGACCCTGGTGGGGGTGCTGTTCTACCTCATTCCCAAACTGTGTTTTGGGTCCTGCATGCTCATTGTGCTCTGGTGGGTTTGGGACTCATGGGGATGCAACAAAGTTCTCGTGGTGTGTTGAGTTTCCTCCACCCTTTGCTTTCTCATTTTCCATTTATGAAAAGTTGAGGTTGCCGAGGCTGGAAGAATAACAGCAAAACAACAGCCGGGTGCTTGGGGGCTGGGGCTGGGCCGTGCAGCTGGATTGTATTTTTCTGCAGATGCACTAACCAGTCTGTCACGCGCATACCAGGTGCGAGGGCTGGTGTCACAGCGCTGACCGTGATAGGCGTTTAAGCAGCACACGAAGCTGCTCGACAAGCGCGACGGTATGACCATGGACGCTGTCTGCTGATCATGGATGCTGGGTTCAAGCTGGACCAGGATGCTTGTCTGCTGACCGGGGACGCTTGTCTGCTGACCGTACACTGTCTGCGCCGACTGGGGACGCTGTCTGCCGTCCGGGGACGTTGTCTGCTGACCGGGACGCGTTCGCTGATCGGGGACTCTGTCTCTGGTCCGGGGACGCGGTCTCCTGTCCGTATTTCGTCTGCTGACCGGGACGCTGTCTGCTGTCTGGGGACGCTGCCCGCTGACCGGGACGCTGTTGCAAGGACCGGGGGGACGCTTGCTCGCTGGACTGGGGGGACGCTGTCTGCTGACCGGGGACGCTGTCTGCCTGGGACACTGTCTGCTGACCGGGGACGCCCGCTGACGGGACGCCACCCGCTGACGTGACACTGTCTCCTGTCCGGGGGACGCTTGTCTGCTGTCCGTGTACATTACAAATAATTCCTCCTTGATTAATTTTCCATCTCTGCTCCTTTCTGGCTTATTTTCCATGAAGATAATATATATATTTTAAAAATAATTTTGAGCACATCAATTTACAACTTTTGTTTTTTTTTAGCTACAGCCAGTGATGCTCAGGGCTCAATTTCCTGACTGCAGCGGCTCAGTAATCACTCCCGACGGAGCCAGGGGGACATTTGGTGTCGCCGAGGATTGAACTCGGTCAGCTGCATGCAAGGCAAGCGCACTGTCCACCGCTATCCTATCGCTTCCATCCCCAGATCAGTGATAAACCTTCATTTCTAGTTCTTTGATTTATTTTATTTTTATGTTTTGGCTTCTTTGGGTCACAACTGATGATGCCTGGGGTTACTCCTGGCTCTGCACTCAGGAATCACTCCTGGCAGTGCTCAGGGGACTGCGTATGGAATACTGGGGATCAACCCTGGTCAGCCATGTGCAGGGCATGGCCTCTCTGCTGTGCTGTCGCTCCGGCGAACTGGTCAGAGCAGCATCATACTGGGGGCTAAGTGATTGCATGTGGACAGACACGCGTTGGCAGGTCGCTTCTACAGACTCTTCTGTGAGGACATATTTCCAGTCTGGTGTGAGCATTCACCACCTGAGTGTCCTGACTATTGTGCTGCGCGTGGCAGCCAGGGCTGTGCACCCCCTTGTGCTCACACACAATACTTGGCTGATTATCACCAGACAGTACCTAGTGTGCCCCCTGTGGATACAAACAGTCCAGCCCCTGCGTTTCCACTTTGAGGGCAGCAGAGTGCTGCCTGGGTCAGATTTGGTCATCACTCCCTGCAAGGACCTCGTGGTGCTCAGGGCTGTTCCTGGTGGCGCTGGGTAAGACATGGCCCTGGGGTCTCTAGCACGCTCTCACCGCCGAGCCTCTTCCAGCTCCATCTCTTCTGTTTGCTTTTCTTTGTGGGGCGGGGGTCATGGCTCTCATGTGACTCTGTTCTTGGCGGGTGCTCCTACTCTGGACCATAAGGGGGTTCTGGGGATTGAACCCAGGTTGGCCATGTGCAAAGCAAACACTCTCCCTGCTGTATTATCTTTCCTGCCTATCGCTTCTTTGTGTGTGTGTGTGTGTGTGTGTGTGTGTGTGTGTGTGTGTGGTGTTAGTGATCGAACCTTAGGTCCTCGCATCTGCAAGGCAAAGTGCTGCGTCCTACTCAAATGCAACCTTGGTGGTTGGGAGCTGGGGGTGTGGCTTGGCCCTTTGCACTGAGGGGGAGCCTCCTTTCCAGAGACAGCTCTGGTTCAGGGTGTGTGCCCAGGGCACCTGAGGGAGCGTCCTGGCTCTGTGGCCACTTCAGCCTGGCACGCCCAGCATTGAAACTTGCTGCAGCCGCTGGTCACAGTGCAGCCTGGGGCTTCAGAGGGCAGGAGCGATATGCCCAAAAGCCACAGCTGGCTCGGAGAGGAGCAGGACTCGCTGACTCGGGGAAACGTCCGAGGTGGGCTGTCCAAAAAGTGGTGTGGTGATTTATTGCTTTGGGCTTCAGCCACGCTGGATCGCTCCCAGTGAGAAGAGAAGAGAAAAACCATGCCACAAACCCAGACCGAAACACTTAACTGTGCGCGCTGGTTCTCTGAAACAAACTCAAGTTTCTCCCCAGTGAGTCCGGCTTCCGGCAGGTCCATAATCTGTGCTGGCCACAGAGTCTGCCTGAGCAGGTCACCTGCACTGATGATGCCCCCCTGGTCAGGCCCTGCCTGCCTGCCTCCCTGCCTGCCTCCTGCCCGCCTCCTGCCTGCCTCTTCCTTCCTCCTTCCTTTTCCTTCCTTTCCTTCCTTTCCTTCCTTCCTTCCTTCCTTCCTTCCTTCCTTCCTTCCTTCCCTTCCTCTTCCTTTCCTTCCTTCCTTCTTCCTTCCTTCCTCCTTCCTTCCTTCCTTCCTTCCTTCCTTCCTTCCTTCCTTCCTTCCTTTCTTCTTCCTTCCTCCTCCTTCCTGCCTACCTACCTTCCTGCCTGCCTCCTTCCTTCCTTCCTCCTTCCTTCCTCTCTCCTTCTTCCTTCCTTCTTCCTTCCTTCCTTCCTCCCTCCTCCCTCCCTCCTCCTCCTCTCCCTCTCTCTCCCTCCCTCCCTCCCTCCTTTTCCTTCTTCCTTCTTCCTTCCTCCCTCCCTCCCTCCTCCCTCCCTCCCTCTCCCTCCTCCCTCCCTCCTTCCTTCCTTCCTTCCTTCCTTCCTTCTTCCTCTTCTTCCTTCCTTCCTTTCCTTCCTGCCTTCCTGCCTGCCTTCCCTTCCCTCCCTCCCTTCCTCCCTTCCTCACCCAGCAGTGCTTAGGACAACTCCTCAGTGCTCGGGAGCAGTGCCCAGTGGTGCTTCTAAGTAGACCATTGGGGATCCGACCTGGGACTCCTGTATGCAAGCCTATGCTCAACCCTTTAAGCAACTCCATGACTCGCTTTCTGGCACATTTTCCGGGGGTTCCACATCCAAGGTTGGTCAAGCTCCCAAGTCTGTGTCCCGAGCTGCCACCCCAGATTTCCCCTGTTCCAGTACCCCCAGACTCGAGTTTCCTGCAGCGGTGACCCCCAGACTCGAGCTTCCCTCTTCCTGTGACCCCCAGACTCGAGCTTCCCCGTCCTCTGACCTCTCCCCTCGCTAGGCAGTGTCTCTCCAAGACGGCCGCCAGTCCCTCGGCGCCGTGAGCCCCATGCTTTCCAGGTCTGGGCTCCTCGTCACACTCTGTTTGGCACGCCCCCCCTTCTGTGTGAAACATGGTCCTTCTATACGGGCTGTGCGGAGGCAGGTCCCTTGACACGGTCATCCCCTCTGCTTGGAGAACAAAGTTCTTCTCTAGAATGTTCTATTGTTCCTTCCTTCGTCTTTCAAAATGTCCTCCTCATACCTAACCCTCCTGTACGGGTGCTGGTGACTACAGCCACCGCCCTTTCTCGCCTCCCCGCCATGCCTACCAGCTGCTTTACTCCCGGCAACGCTCCGCTTTTCTCCCGCGAATTTGCTCGTTTCAGCATGTCGCCCGCATGCCAGCGCTGGCATCGCCGCCTTTCTGTGACTGGCCTCTTCCTCTTTGCGTGGACTCGAGACGCAGGTGGCTGGGCTGTCGGTACCATCCATGGCTTTGAGATAACAATCATCACAGTTCTCAGCGCAGGCGCCTGACTTTAGATGTGCTCTTGACAGGAGGAACCCCTGTGGTGCTTTCTGTATACCAGCTCCGGTGCTGGCGCGTTGGGCAAAGTGGGGCAGGCTGCTCGCCCTTTACCCTGTGTGAAGGTCAGAGAGTGGTGCCCGGTGCTGACTAACCAGCTCTGTCCATGCGCTCTGTTGACTGAGGGCTCTGGGCGCTGCTTCTCCTGTGCTGTCCATATCTGAGTGGGCTGTCCAAGGCCTGCTATATGGGGGTGGGGAGAAAGCTGTGTGTGTGAAATCAGTATGTTTATATTTATTTATTTTTTTTTTTGAATCAACGTGCATTAGACCATTATAAAGCTGTTCAGTCCATACATAGCTTTGCATACAAAAGCTTCTAGGGCTGGGATAGCACAGCGGGAGGGCGCTATCTTGCACAAAGCGCAGACTGTTCTCGATCCCCGGCATCCCGTATGGTCCCTCCTTGAGCACAGCCTGAGTAATTCCTGAGTGAAGGCCAGGAGTAACCCCTGAGCATCGCTGGGTGTGACCCAAAAACTCTCCCCCCACAAAAGCAAAAGCATACAAAAGGTCCAGGTCAAAACGGAAGCCTGAAAGGAGGTAGAGGGATGTCCAGACCTTAATTTGGCGGTCTTGTATTGTGTGTGTACTATGAACCATGGTGCCTGTGAAGGGGGAGAGACAGAGAGAGACACAGAGACAGAGAGACAGAGAGACAGAGAGAGAGAGAGACAGAGAGCCAGAGACAGAGAGAGACAGAGAGACACAGGGAGAGAGACAGAGAGAGACACAGAGAGAGACAGAGACAGAGACACAGAGACAGTAGAGAGATACAGAGAGAGACATACACAGAGAGAGACAGAGAGACAGAGAAACAGAGACACAGAGAGAGAGACAGAGAGAGAAAGAGATACAGAGAGAGGCATGGAGAGACACATAGAGAGACACAAGAGAGACAGAGAGAAACCCAACCATGAATAGCTTTGTTATTGTGTATTTCATGGCTACTCAAAAAAAGAAAGGATACGAAGGAAAAAAAGGGAAAGCAAAAGGTGTTAGATCTCGCCTTTGGTGGCTGCATTCCTGAGCAACAGCAGGTGTGGCCCAACAGCAAGCGTAAGGGGAGCCTGGAGGAGCGGCAATGGCGCCAGGACCCCTACAGTAGAGCAGGCGCCTGAAAGAGTGCGCTCCGCCCAGAAGCCTGGCGGAGTCCTCACAGCTTTGTAAGAGCCGAAATGCTTCCATGGGCCGCCCACCGTATATTCCACACAAAAAGAAGAGCCCCACTTTTCCATCAGTTTCTCCTTTCTGGTTGGTTTTTGGGCCCCAGCTGGCAGTGCTCAGGGTTACTCTGTTTGGTGCTAGGAGTCCGTGTGCAATGCCAAGGAGACCGGTGGCTGCATGCGTGGCCTGCGCGTTCTTCCTGTTTAACTAAGGGTCCTGGAGCACGTGACGCGTTAGCGCCTGCAGCCTAGATCACGCTGTCCCTGACGCAACACTGAGCGTGGTCCACGCAGCTTCTTGGCGGTTTTGGGTGAACGGTGGCCAAGATTTGCGCAACATTACTATTGAGGTCTATTTTATTTTGGAATTTTTTTCTTCTTTTTCCTTTTTGGCTTCACTGGGTGGTGCTCAGGGCTTACTCCTGGCTCCTGCATCAGGGCTGTCCCTGGTGGAGCTCGGGACCATATACGGTGCCAGGGATGCCCAGGTTGGCCGCCGTAAGGCAAACGCCTTCTCCTTTCCCGGGAGAAGTTAACTTCTCAGTGCTAGCTTTCGATGCTTCTCGGCAGATTTGCACCATTTTCCTTAGATAACAGATTCCAGAAACTCCCAATTTTTCATTTCTTGCACATAGTGCTTTAATAGAAATCAATCCTGAATGGCTCCCTTCCCCTAGTCAGGCCAGCCTCCCGGCTTCCTGGTGAGCGTGGCCAGAGGCTCTCCATCCGCAGGCGCCTTCTCCACGCCTTCACTCTGAAACCCACCGCGCGAGCCCACTTTCCTCTGGGTGTCGGTGTTGCTCGCGGTGTGCGCTGTCCCTTGGCTGGGCTCAGTGGCCTGATAGTAAATTGCTCCAGAGACGGTTCAGGGACGCTTAGGTGGGCGGCTCCGCTCTGGCTACAGCGTAAGTCTTGCCCGACCCTTTCCAGTGATCCCCTTCATTGCCTCGGGTGGTCAGAGAGCCACGCGGCCTGTCTTAGGCCATTCTCCAGTTTGTCCTTTCATCTTGGCCTGTTCCCTAGATGTGCAGGAGCGGTGGTTCTCGCTCTCCTGGAGCCAGGCCGGGCATGCCCGGCGACCTCTGGAGCGGTGGCAGAGCTTGTTGTTGAGGCTTCTCCTGGGCAACTGCTTGGCACTTAGGCTTGTGTGGATGCTACTGCTCCTTCCGGGAGCACCTTGCCGAGCGAGGCCTGGCTATGGCCGTGGGTGGGCGGGGCCGTGGGCGGGTCGGCGGGGTGCTGAGGTGGCGGAGAAACCCTCGTGGGTCTCCCGGTTCAGCTCGCACTCCGCTCATGGGACTGGAGACTTCCACACCCTCACCAGCCTTGGGATTGCCGCTCTTTACTATTAGCCACGCCAGTGGCGCTTGGGTGGCATGTACTGTGGGGGGGCTGCATTTCCTCATGACTAAGGATATCGAACCTTCAGATAGGAAAAGGTTATAATTTAAATTTTTACATAAAAAAGCCATTGTGAAGATTTTAATGAACACCTGGAGAACAGTCACCAGAGCCCAGAATATTCTTCTCCGCAGAGTCCCAGACGTGACGGCTCCCACAGACACACGTCCCTGGTAGCCTGTTTCTATCCATCATGGGGGCTGCCAAGTCGGTTTTGGGGCGCAGATTTAGAGAATACTAGGGAACGGAATGCAACATTCCCCCCCATCCCCCGCGAGCAGGCGTTAGGGGAGATGGAAAATCTCAGGTCTCAGTCCCCACGGCCAGACCCCACGGCCACCCCACGGCCAGACCCCCGCGCCGCGTGACCCTCCCCTCTTGCTCGCTGTGCTCCCTGCTGAATTGACACCTCCCATGGTCCACCTCTGCCTCTGTGTGTCTAACGGACTCACTGGGGCTAGGCACCCAGCTATATACACCCATGCTATAACGCTCAAAACACGAGGGCCTGCTTCCCTGGACCTGCACCGTCTGTGATCCTAGCTCCCTGACCTGCCTCCCAGCCCCAGACTCCCCTTCCCCTGTCCAGCCTGGCTGTAGCATCCCCCAAGCCTGGGCAGCCCAGTTCTCGCCGGCACCCCTTCCCGAGACTAGACCTGCCCTCCCCGGAGTTCTGTTACTTCCCACATCTAGACTAGCTTCCACACACGTCACCCCAAGACCCCAAGTCTCAGAGCAGATCCAATCCCCCGCTTCTCACCTCTCCCCATGTGCTCTCCCTGAAGAATTCCCCTCGGTCCAGGACTGTTTCATTTGGCGCCCATCTTTGTTGACTCTACCTGGCAGTGCTCAGACTTCCTCCTGGCTCTGTGCTCAGGATCACTCCTGCAGGCTCGGCCCCTCTGTGATGCTGGGGTTTGAACGCTGGCCAGCCGTGGGGCGCGCCAGTGCCCTCCCCTGCTGTGCCGTCGCTCTGGTCCCATCCCGCTTAAGCTGGTAAGGGTGCTTTCGTGAGAAACACTGAGGGGTCACCTGACTGCCCCTGGCCCGAGTCCTGTTCCAGATCTTCCTCGCTTGCCTGTTCACATACTCCTGCTGTCCCCGTCCTGCAGGACACGCCCTCCCTCCGGTCTCCAGCCAGCCTGCAGTTACTGTCCGCGGCTCCAAAGGGCTGAAGTCTGGGCATGCTGATTCTGAGTCTCCTCCTCTTCATGGGGTGGCACCAGCTCCTCGTGTTTTTGAGCGCCAGTGAATTTAGACTACTAGACTTGAAGCGAGACTGTGGTTGGCCGGCAGTGGACCTCATCCTCCAGCAAGCCCACAGCTGTGAACCTGGAGCTCTGTGTGTTGTTGACGCTCATGCTATAAGCAACGCATCCAAGGAGCTGGCTTTGGGTCAGACGCCCATGCTATGGGCACCGCAGTCCGAGGGGTTGGCTTTGGGTCACGAGACTCATGCTATAAGCTCGGAGTCCAAGGGGGTTGGCTTTGGGTCATGACGCCCAGTGCCAAGCACCGCAGTCCAAGGGGCTGGCTTTGGGTCACGACACTCATGCTATAAGCACCGCTGCAAGGGGGTTGGCTGTGGGTCATGACGCCCATGCTATAAGCACCGCAGTTTAAGGGGGATTGGCTTTGGGTCACGACGCCCATGCAAAGCACTGCAGTCCAAGGTTGGCTTTGGGTCATGACGCCCATGCTATAAGCACCGTAGTCCGTGGAGGGCTGGCTTTGGGTCATGACGCCATGCCATAAGCACCACAGTCCAAGGGGGTGTTGGCTTTGGGTCACGACGCCATGCTATAAGCACTGCAGTGCAGTCCGAGGGGGTGGCTTTGGGTCACGCCCATCTGGAATTTGTCTGCTCTTAATCCAGATCCCATGAAGAGAATAGTTAAACATGTTCTTTTTTTTTTTTAATCACACCTGCCGGTGCTCAGGCTTACTTTTTACTCCCCTGGCTCAGGGCTTAGAGGTCAGTCCTGGAGGGCTCAGGGGACCCTGTGGGATGCTGGGTCTGGCCCAGTGGTTTGTTGATGGAAGTGCCAGCGCCTTCCCACTGTCCTGTTCCTCTGGTCTTATAATCTTCGTATTTTGGTCGGCAGTAACATTTGCTGTGAGGATTCTCTGTCTGCAGCGGAAGAGTACCAATGATCACTTGACATCCCATATTCATCGACGTGATCGAGCAGGCACCAGTAATATTTCCATTTGACTCTATCACGCCAGTGTAGCTCAATGGCATCTGGTTGTTTCAGGAATACGAAGAGCCTCAAGTGTATGAATAAAGATAGAAATGTGCTTCCTGGTTGCCTACCGCACCGTGGTTGCGTACTGGTACGCCCTTTGTGCCTTGAAAGGGCGTTATCGATGAGGAAAGCCTGAGTCTGTGGCCCAAAGGTGCCACATCTGACCTGTGCTGATTGGACTATCACCCTGTCCAGTCCGCCCCCAGAGAGACCTTGGGCGGAGCCCCTGCATTCCCCGCTCCTTCCCGCTGGGGGCTATGTTGCGGTCTCAGCCACATGCACTTTCAGGACTGAGGGCTGCTGGCCCACACATCAGCAGTTAGGATCTCTGCTGCCCGCTTGATGTCGCCACTGTGTGCAGGCCTGATTGTTAAAACCCTCTGCTCTGCCATCTGTGCGTGGCGGAGCGAGTCTGACCACACAAAAGGCAACTGTCGTCTCTGAGGTTTCCTTGGACGGAATGTCTTCCTTCCTCGAATGTGTGTGAGGAAGATCACCTACGGGTTGGCACTTTGGTTTAGAGTGAAGTAAGGTGTGTGTGTGTGTGTGTGTGTGTGTGTGTGTGTGTGAGAGAGAGAGAGAGAGAGAGAGAGAGAGAGAGAGAGAGAGAGAGAGAGAGAGAGAGAGAGAGAGAGAGAGAGATGGGGGACAGAGAGACAGACAGAGAGACAGAATTAAAGTGTGGCGGGCGAAACAGGGACATTGGTGGTGGGAAATGATACGCTGGTGGAGATAGGTGTTGGGACACTGTGACTGAAGTCCGACCAGGAACAGCTTTGTAACTGTGTATCTCATGGTGATACAATCAAAATAAGTCAATTCAAGGTTTTTTCAAACGTGACATTCAGCTTGAAACCTGTTCTTGTCCTGGACCCTGGATTGGTCTTTGGTGGGGTCCGAGGCAAGTGGGTACAGCAACACGGTTGAATGTCTGGTCCCTCCCACCTCACCTGTGTGTTTGCAGGATCCCGCCTGTCCCTCCCCAAGTGGGGAATAGTCTTGGCACCTTCTGCCTGTCTCAGGAGTTAAAGAAGGCCACTTGGTAGGGGTCGGCTGGGGTTGCAGCCCCTCTGCTGGCGCCCGCCTCCAGACCAGCCTTCTCTGGGATTGGGATTTGCTATCCGCTCTCGGCAGGCCCTAGACCTAATCTACACCTCTGTGGTCGGCCTGTCTGCAGAGATCTGTAAGACTTCTCAGCAGCTCGGGCCTGCTGGAGTCTTATGAGTTCCCACACGTAACCCTTCGCCCTGGCTGGTTTTCTGGTTGCCAGACATAGAGGTCTGTGGGTATAGGTGCGAGGAGGACATTTCCTGTTGGCCCTGGCCTCCTGGCATGCCCTGCTCCAGCCCCCGAAAGCCAGTACAAAGGCTCAATCCACTTACTGACCAGAAACCCGCCATTCCTGGTCAGTTTCACCATTCCGGGAAAGGCAGCAGCCCCGGGGCCGGCCTCATGGAGCCTGGCATCCAGGGCCTGGAGTGGATCGCAGCCCTGTCCTCAAAAACTCACGCCTCATCCTCGGTGCTCCATCATCTATGAGATACTCGCAAACTTACTTTTTTTTTTTAGCTTTTGGGTCACACAGCGATGCTCATTGCTCACTCCTGGCTCTGCGCCTAGGGATTACTCCGCACTGCGTGGGGACCATATGGGGTGCCGGGATCTAACCGGTCGGCCGCTTGCAAGGCAAATGCTCTACCTGCTGGACTATCGCGCCGTGCCCGCCTAGGAACTTTTATATTTTTTGCTGTCTGTCAGGTTCCTGCAACTATCCTTTACTATAGTGATAGAAACCACAGTGCTTTCAGAATTCTGATGTTAAGGAATGAGGTCTTTGTTAAGGCATAGAAAGCACATAGTTGTGTCTGGATGGTGACTTTCCCCCTCAAGATCTTCCATGGATTTTTTTCTGTGTTAGGATGAACTTGTGCAGTTACATAAAGAGGCAGCGGCTCCACGGTGTTTAAGTCGCCTTTACTTGCAAGTCAGAAATCGTAGATAATTTGTGAAATGTTTACGTGCAGAGATGGTGTGGGTGAAACTTGGTGCTTACCAGGTGGAATCACACATTTTCTGGCCCATTTGTGCTGTCTGGTGAGCTGGAAGCCTGGGGCGTGGGCAGGGGAGCTTTGAGGTCTCAGCGGTGCTGAGGGTAGTGGCTGCAAGTTCTGGCTCTTGAAGAGCATCATAGAGGTGTCTCTGCGCACCCTGTGACCTACTTCAGGACGGCACAAGCCGGAGCATTCAAGAGTAGCCAGGGGTGTTGTGTGTGTGGCGCTCAGGAGGAATTTGCTGCCGGGTGGACGCTAGCCGTCAGTGCTGTCTGGTACACCTCACGCATTCAGGCGCGTGAGTTAACGTTTTGCGGGCACTGCTGGGAGCCTCGTGGGGATCAGCAATGGGGCTGCTCACGCCCTCCCCAGGCGAAACTGCTGGGAAACTTCCAGATATCAACGCCGCCTCCCCTCCGCATAGTGGAGGGGGTCCAGCAGGCTGAGCCTCCTCTGGGTTGTTTGCTCTGCCTGGCCAGTTCCTGTTTGATGGAATTGAAACTTCCGTGAATGAAACTTTCTGGAGGAGGTGACTTTTTTTTCGGGCATTCTGGTGTCTTAGCCCAGGCCGCGGTAAAGGAAAAGCTGATGAAAAGGCGTTGCTGGCCGGCTGAGACATCAGCTCTGGGGAACTATGCCAGCTCAGTTCTGGGGAGACCCTGTCTGTATCAACGCTGACTTCCTCACTGTTCTCACTGGTGGCGGAGGGAGCTCCTTGGGGTCTCTTTTGGGGGAGTGTTGGGGTCTCACCTGCATAGTGCCTAGGGTTATTGCCATCTCTGCACTCTAGCGCCTTGCGGTGCTCCAGATGCTGACGGTCTCCCCTACTGCTGTCCAGGGTGCACTGAGAAGCCGCCCCCTCTCTCACCAGCTTCGCCTTCCTTCTCCCAGACCAGCCTCGGTCGTGGCCTGCTCCCACGGCTTTGTGTGACGCAGTGGTGGGTCTTGGCAGAATGCCCTCTACATCGATGTCAACCGGCAGGACAGTGAGGGCAACACAGCGCTGATCACAGTGGCACAGGCTGGTAAGACCGCGCCCGTGACCGCAGGAGGTCGGGAAACGCTGAGCCAGCGCCTATGGCCTAGAGGCGCTGGCTCAGGGCGCGCGTGGGGGATGCACCATCTACTCATGGCTTGGGGAAGCCCCCGAGTGTTCCCCCACGCAGACTAGCATCGTGACTCTCTCGCTCTGAGATGGTGAGTCCGCAGATGGTCAGTGGTCGCTTCTGGGAGCAGCCCTGAGCACCTCCCGGGAGCAGCCCCACCCCCGGGAGCAGCCCCGAGCACCCCCGGGAGCAGCCCTGAGTATCGCCCGGGAGCAGTCCCGAGCACCGCCCGGGAGCAGCCCCGAGCACCGCCTCGGGAGCTGTGTCCCCAAACTTCTGCCTGGAAAAAACTAAAACAAAAACGGAATTTGGGGGGCTGCTTGCCAAGGGCGACCCGGAGTTGGGCTTGTCACGCTTTCTCCACGTGCCGCACTAGGCTGCTTCTGTCCAGGTGTCTGGGGTTGGTTTATTTGTTGAAATCTTCCATGGCAGCTTCCGCATTGACGTACAGTTGCTGCTCACTCCTTACGAGCCCCGTCGCCCTGCTGCCCGGGCCCTGTCCTTCCGGCGCACCTTCTCCCAGACACGCCACGCGTTGATGGCAGTTTCTGCTTGGGTGCCTGTTGGTACCTCCTGAGCGCGGTTCCCTCGGCCTACCCTCATTGCTAACTTCCCACCAACCGGCCAGGTCAGATCTGTGGCTGGTATCGGGGCTTGGGATCCATTGATTAATTTTTTTTTTTTTTTTTTTTTTGGGTCACCCCCAGCAATGCTCAGGGCTGCTCCTGGCTCTGCACTCAGAATTACCCTCAGCCGCGGCCCGAACCTAACTCTGGATGCAGAGACGCAGAAATGAATTAGGGACAGTCCTGCCCGCAATCGAGACTGCAGCCAGGCGGAGAGAAATGGACGCAGGCCCAGAGCCCTTGGGCGGGCTCTGATGGCGATGGGGGGACGTGGTAGGCCAGAAAGAGCCCACCCAGCCCGGTGGGCCGGGCTGGTCGTGGAACAGGGGAGAACTGACAGGCGGCCTGTAGCCGCTGGCCGCTGACCTTAGCTCCGTGTCCTGGGAATGGGGCGGCTGGGTAAGGTGGTAGGATCGGGTGGCGTGATGGCACCAGGGGCTGAGTCCAGGCTTTGGCAACACTGGGGAACACAGGGTTCCAGCGGCCCGCAGGGAGGTCCGGGGCAGAGAAGGAAGGGACAAGAGTGAGTCCCGTGTGGCTCTGGGCTTCAGGGACCGCGTGGCGTGGTGTAAGGGAAGAGCCGCAGACGTGTGCTTTGGGAAAAGGCTCCATTCGACTTTGGAGGCAGTAATGTCTGAGAGATGTCGGGCGTGTGCCCAGCTTATGGTCCCTCCTAGCCGCATGGGCAGGAGCCAGCCCTGAGTCCGCGGTGTATAGGGAAGAATAGGTCTCTCGTGGGGACTTCTGCTGAGGTCCTCGCCTCAGAGGCACTCCTCTGATTAAGGAGTTTTCAGCGACCTGCCTAGTAGTGCCCTGGGGAAACTACTGACTCGGTGCTTGGGGAACCGCTGAGGGCCAGGGGTCAGGCGCAGGGCTTCCTCTATGACTCCGACCACTGAGCCACCTTCCTGGCTCCCCACAGCTCCCATTTTAGTGCAGTGTCATAATTCCCGGGATCTGCTCCACCAGTGTTTGCCTGCATGACGCCCAGTGAGAAGGTCCCTGCAATGTTGAAAGTGAAGCCCAAGTCCGCCCGCCTAGGGCCCCAGAGCTAAGCTGGAGCTCGGGCGCCTGTGCCATGAAATGCCACTCCCACTCCCCCACTCCACCTCCCCACCACTTTGCCAAAACCACTGACTGGCTTGTTTCTTCCTTCTGGGTCACACCCCGGTGATGCTTCAGGGTGCTCCCTGGCTCCTGCACTCCTGGGAATTACCTTCCTGGTGGTGCTCGGTGACTCTATGGGATGTCGGAGTATGGAGTCTAGGCCATTGTGTGCAAGGCAAGTGCCTTCCCCTCTGTTCTAGCACTCGGCCCCATGGTCGAGCTTTTGAAAACAGGATTCACCCAGCAGTGATGTTTGTCCCAGACTGTGATGATGCTGTCTGCTAACGCAGTGCCTGCTTCCCCGCAAGCAAGTGATCGCAGGCACCCCGGCTTCTGGAAGTGCTGGATACAAACCCTGGGTAGGCACACAGCTGCTGTCTGGGTGACACCTGTCCCCAGCCTCCTATCAGGCACCTGCTCTTGGCCTCCCTCCAGAACAGATCCTGGCCTCCCTCCCATCAATTCCACCCTCACCTACCAGCTCCAAACATCAGACAACCTCAGATCCTGCTGTGATCACCTGCCCTCTAGCTCTCCACAGACACCCCCTCTACCCTTCCCATCGGACAACTCTGGCCCTCCATCAGACACCTGCCCTCACCCTCTCTCCCCATCAGACAACCCCAGCTCTCCTTCATCAGACACCTGCCCCCAGTCTCTCCCATCAGACTCCCTACACTCATTCTTCTCCATCAGACAACCCCCAGCCTCCCTCCATCAGACACCTGCCTCAGCCTCCATCGATACCTGCCCTCACCCTCCATCAGACACCTCCCCCAGCCTCTCTCACCCTGCTCCTCCTCCTGCTCACTTCCTCTTGGCTGAGCTTGCTTCCTTTTGATGAGCTGCGTTCTCTCCTACAGCCTGGGTGGGATTCGGTCTTTCCAAAGTCAACAGTTCCCTCTACTGGTTTATTCGCAAAAGTTATATTTGCGAACCTGGTTTCACACCCTGCAAGTCCTTGCACCCAGAGTCTGTATGGTTTTATTTGTTGCTGCTGTTGTTGATTTTAAAGCCTGTATGGTTCTTAGAGCAGAGTTTTTTCTTTCCAACACACAGGGTAGGGCTCCTAGCCTTGCATATGATCAACCTGGGTTTAAACCCCATTCCAGGGGGCGAGGGATAGTCCAGCTGGGAGTGGGCATTTTCCTGGCATGCAGTCGACTGGTTCGATTCCCGGCACCCCATAGGGTGCTCCAAGCACTGCGAGGAGTTTTCCTGAGTACAAAACTTGAGGGTAAAACCCTGGTAGGGTCTCCACCAAAGGCTGTGGCCTCTGAGCCCTCTCCGGAGCCCAGAGAAGGTTCACTGCACAGGGTCTGACTTGCTTCTCGGATCCAAGCTGCTTGTCCCAGGACTTTTCACCCAACGTACAGGCATACAAAGAATTTGAACCCATAACTGGCACTCAAATAAAATGTTGAATCGAAGTTATTTTTGTCTCTTTAATCAATCAGTAGTTTTTTAGAAAGTTTTATTTTTAAACTTTGGTTGTAACACTATGATTTAGCCAGTTGCTCATGATACTTCGGTGGTTTCAGGCACTCAGCTATCTAACGCCAGCACTACTAGTGTATCCTGCCTCTGCCAATATCCCCGCTTCCCGCCTGTCACCACAGCTTGTTCTTTAGGTGGTACAACTTTAATTTATATATTAGTCATTAAACACAGAGGTAAATGAGTCATCAAACCTTTCACTGATAGCGCCAGTTTGTGACAATTTTTCAGTTTTTAAATTTTTTAAATTATACCACTGTGAGATATACAATTACAAAGAAGTTCATAATTGGGTCTCAGTCATACAGTGTTCCAGCACCAGTGCCCATTTCCCACCACCAATGTCCCCGCATTCCTCCCACCTACCCCATTTGCCTCTATAGAAGTCACTTTTTTTTCCTCTCTCTCTCTGTCTCTCCTGTATCTCTCTCTGCCTCTCTCTCTTTTTCTCTCTCTCTCCTCTCTCTTTTCTAATACATTGTGGCTTTGCCCTACAGACATTTAGGTTTATTATGCAAGTCTCTGTGTATGTTCTGTGCTGAGTTCTAGCCTGACATTACCATTTCCCCACACTCAGTAGAACATTGGTACATATTTATATCCCATTAATGAATGCAGTCATTTTATATCTGTCCTTTTCCTTCTGACTAATTCCAGTTTGTGTCAATTGCTAAATCTTACCCTGATGGTACGAAAGTCATTATCTGAGCATCTTTCTGTGTCTAGTTGGTGCAAGCATGTACCTCCTGTGTGTGTTGTTTTAGGCTCATGGAGCTTGTTCTTCTTCTTTTTTTTAAAATTTTTTATTTTTACAATTACAAAGATATACAATTAAAAAGTTCATATTTGGGTTTTGGTCATACAGTGTTCCAGCACCCATCCCGCCACCAGTGCCCATCTCCCACCACCCAACGTCCCCGGTTCCCTCCCCCCCCCAGCCCTCCTCCATGGCAGGTTCTTTATTTCTTTCCCTTTCTCTCTCTTTCTCTTTTCCTTCCCCTCCAGACTATGGATTACAGAACATACATTAAAGGGTTGTCATGTGTATCTTTTTGCCTCTATTTAATGCTCAGTTCTAGGTTGGCATTAGTACCCTCGACAATTGTTAGCACACTGTTCCATTTTCTGTCTTACCTAGCCTCTGACTCCCACACGTTTGTGATAATTTCCACCTTTGACAAGACCTCCTGATATATGTTTCACTTGACCTTGGATATTGGTATCATAATATGTACATATATATTTATGTTATGCAGATAAATGCAGTCATTCTGTATCTGTCTCTCCTTCTGGCTAATTTCACTCAACATAATCTTCTCCATGTCCATCCATTTATAGGCAAATTTTATAACTTCATTTTTCCTAACAGCTGCATAGTATTCCATTGTGTAGATGTACCAAAGCTTCTTTATCCAGTCATCGATTTTCGGGCACTCTGGTTGCTTCCAGATTCTGGCTATTGTGAATAATGCTGCTATGAACATAAAAGTAGGGATGGTGTTTCCGCTGCGTATTTTTGGTTTCCCAGTAGATTCCCAGGAGTGGTATGGCTGGGTCAAATGGGAGTTCAATTTCTAGTCTTTGGAGGAATGTCCATATTGTTTTCCAGAAAGGCTGTACCAGCCCGGCATTCCCACCAACAATGGATGAGTGTCCCCTTTTCCCCCACATCCACGCCAGCACTTGTTGTTCTTGCTCTTTTTGAATATGTGCCAATCTCTGTGGTGTAAAGTGGTATCTCATTGTTGTTTTGATTTGCATCTCTCTGATGATTAGTGATGATGAGCATTTTTTCATATGTTTTTTGGCCATTCGAATTTCTTCCTTGCTGAAGTTTCTGTTCATTTCTTCTCCCCATTTTTTGATGGGGTTGTTTTGTTTTTCTTCTTGTAAAGTTCTACCAGTGCCTGATATATCCTGGATATTAACCCCTTATCAGATGGGTATTGGGTGAATATTCTTTCCCATTCTGTGGACTGCTTTTGTATCTTAGTCACTGTTTCTTTTGAGGTGCAGAAGCTTTTTTAGTTTCATGTAGTCCCATATGTTTATCTTTTCTTCTAGTTTGCTTTGTTAGTGATGTTTCACCTTTGAAGATGCCTTTAGCTTCAATGTCGTGGAGGGTTTTTCCTATATTTTCTTCAATGTACTTTATGGATTCAAGTCTGATATTGAGATCTTTTAATCCATTTTGATCTGATTTTTGTGCATGGTGTTAGACACAGGTCCAAATTCATTTTTTTACATGTCGGCTGCCCAGTTTTCCCAACACCACTTGTTGAAGAGGCTTTCCTTACTCCATTTTAGACTCTTTGCACCTTTATCAAGATTAAATGATCATGTGTTTGAGGTTGGGTGTCAGGATACTCAATTCTATTCCATAGGTCCACAGGTCTGTTTTTATTCCAATACCATGCTGTTTTAATTACTACTGCCTTGTAGTACAGTTTGAAGTTGGGAAAGGTGATGCCTCCCATCTTCTTTTTCCGGAGGATTGCTTTAGCTATCCTTGGGGGTTTATTGTTCCATACAAATTTCAGGAGTGTTTGGTCAATTTCTTTGAAGAATGT
Organism: Cryptotis parvus; assembly: GCA_021461705.1. Taxonomy (NCBI): domain Eukaryota; kingdom Metazoa; phylum Chordata; class Mammalia; order Eulipotyphla; family Soricidae; genus Cryptotis; species Cryptotis parvus. Next base: position 6,901 of record JAJIBD010034287.1, on the reverse strand, counting down.
CATGGGTATCCTTATAGGGACTGCATTGAATCTGTACAGAAGAGCTTGGCCTTCTAGGCGAATACTTCTCCGGCCGCATTTCCCAAAAGTGATCCCTGCCGGTTGGACCATCCAGTAGAGCAGTCTGAGGTGCTGTTGAGGCGTGCGCCAGGCTAAGGCAATACGAACCGTTTTGGTGGAACTTGGTAAGCTGGATAAGGAGGTCCAGATGTGATCTGGGCCGTTTCCAAGCCGGAGGCTATCGGCGGCCGCGGCGGCTGTACCTGCAGGCAGAAAGCGCCGGACCTGTCCATCCCTTGTTCTGAGAAGGCCCGAAAAGCCCAGCCTGGGTCCAGCCTACCTGGGCAGCTTTCATGTATCATGATTTGGAGACTCGCCCTGGGCAGTTTCTCTGCCCACAACTGGTCGGGTGGTAGGGGCTGGTAGGGCTGTTTCGGTGGTGGTGGTTCTTGGTGTTTTGTGGGGGATCTGCTCAACCCCATTCCGCAGATCACCCCAGAGTTCTGTGCCTGTGGCCTGGTTCCACTTCTGGACGAAGTTCAGCTACTTGCCACTTGGGGTTTTGGGTGAGTCTGTGGGCTGATTTGCCATTGGAGGCCGTTGGGTTGTGTGGGTCCCCATCAGTAATTCATTGTGATGACTGAATGATTGGCGTTCTTGTGGTTGACTCCTGTAATGTCCAATCACTTTTGTTTTCAGAAACAAATTTGGGCTACATTCACTACCGCAAAACATTGGGGAAAATTTAGTGATTAAATATTTTTTACACCACCATGAGATATATATTACAAAGATGTTCATGTTTGGTTTCAGCCATACAGTGTTCCAGCACTCCATCCCTCCACCAGTGCTCATCTCCCACCACCATGTCCCCTGATTCCCCCCCCATCCTCCCCTGGCCTGCCTCTAGAGTCAGAAACTTTGGCTCCCTTTTTTTTCTCTCTCTCTTTCTTCCTTCTTCTTATACATTGTGGCTTGCATACTACATTTAGAGGTTACCATGTATATTCTTAGGCCTACATTCAGTGTTCAGTCCTTGGGTTGGTATTAACATTTCCAAGAATTGTTAGCACATTTTTCCCTTCTCTTTACCTAACCTCTGACTTAGGTCTACTCTAACCTCTGGACCCCCACATGCTTGTGGTAGATTCCACCTACTGACAAGACCTCCTGACCTATTTTGCCTGGCCTTGGATATTGGTATCATGCTATTTTTTTATGTCCCACAACAAATGCAGTCATCCTATATCTGTCCTTTTCCTTTGGCTAATTTCACTCAGCATGATCCTCTCCATATCCCATACATTTATGGCAAATTTCAAATTTGTTTTTTCCTGACAGCTGTATAGTATTCCCTTCCATAGATATATCACAGTTTCTGTATCCAGTCATCTGTTCTGGGCACTCTGGTTGTTCCTAGATTCCGGCCATTGTGAATAGTGCTGCTATAAAAATAAAAGTGCAGATGGTGCTTCCACTGTGTGTTTTTGGCTTCCCGGGGTATATTTCCAGGAGTGGAAAGGCTGGGTCAAATGGGAGCCTGCTTCTAGTTTTTGAGGAAAATCTCATACATATTCTTTCCAAAAAGGTTGTACCCCAGTCGTGAACACATCCTACTAACTATGAATAGATCCTTCTCTCGGATCCGCGCCAAGCACTGGTTGTTCTTTGCTCTTGCAGACATGCCTGCGGAGTGAGATGATATCTCATTGTTATTTTTAGACTTACATCTCCCCCGATGATTAGTGATGATGAGTATTTTTTCATATGCCTTTTGGCTATTTGAATTTCTTTCCTCGTCAAAGTTTCTGTTCATTTCTTCTCCCCATTTTTTCTGATGGGTTGGCTGTTTTCTTCTTGTGAAGTTCTGCCTTCCGATATATCCTTGATATTCCCCAACAGATGGGTAATGGGTGAATATTCTTTTTTTTTTGCTTTCTTTTTTTGGGTCCACACCTGGCAATGCTCAGGGGCTACTCCTGGCTCTGCACTCAGGAATTACTCCTGGCGGTGCTCGGGATCATATGGGATGCCGGAATCGAACCCAGGCCGGCTAAGCCGGCCGCAGTATGTAAGGCAAACGCCTTTACCCGCTGGGCTATCGCTCCGCCCTGGGTGAATATTTTCACCCCACTCTGTGGACTGGGTCTTCATATTTAGGTCGCAGTTTCTTTCGAGATGCAGAAGCTTTAGTTTCATGTAGTCCATATGTTTATTTTTGCTTCCAATTGCTTTGTTAGTGGTGTTTTGTGTCTGAAGATGTATTTAGCTTAAATGTGAGATGGAGCATTGTTCCTGTATTGTCTTTGATGTGCTTTATGGATTCAGGTCCGATATTGAGATCTTTGAATCCATTTGACCTGACTTTTGTGCATGGTGTTAGACAGAGGTCCAAGTTCATTTTTTTACATCGCAGCTGCCCAGGGGTTTTCCCAAAAGCACCACTTGTTTGATAAAGAAGCAAAAGTACAAAATGGAGTAAGGAAAGCCTTCAAAAATGTTGGAGCTGAGACATGGTACAGTGGGTAGGCTATCTGCCTTACATGGCCAACTCAAATTTGATTCTTAAGCCCCCACTTGGTCCCCGCCAGGAGTGATTCCTGGGTACAGAACCAAGGTTAAGCCCAGAGCACAGCCAAGTGTGTCCTCAAACCAACCCCACCTCCCCAAAAAAAAAAAATGTGTTATGTGAATGAATTAAATATTTGCCATGGGGGCAGAGTGATAATGCAATGGGCAGGGCGTCTTACACTAGGCGAGAGTTTTGTCCCCAGCAACTCCTGTGGTCCCTGAGCCCTGCCAGAGTGATCCCTGAGTTGCAAAGCCAGGAATGAGCAATGAATGCTTGCCAGTTGTGACCCCAAAACAAACAGAATTTTTTTTTGCCTTTGGGTCACACCCGGCAATGCTCAGGGGCTACTCCTGGCTCTGCACTCAGGAATTACTCCTGGTGGTGCTTGGGGACTATAAGGGGATGCCGGGATCGAACCCAGGCCAGCAGAGGCAGGTCGCGGATGCAAGGTACGCCCCTACCGCTGGGCTAGTGCTCCGGGCCAACAAACCAGAAATTTTATTTTCTTTTTATTCTGAGCTCATGAGGTTGCTGTTAGCTGCCGGGGGCTGAGGGGTACTTTTTTGGAGGGGAGGAGTACGGACTCTTCACCCACTTCCCAGGACCCTCTGGGCTGCACGCCGAAGCACTGGCCCAGGACCAGATCCCGAGGAGCCACATGGCCTGTGGAACTTGGACATCATGGCTTAGGTGCCTACTGCAGCCCGGACTAGGGAAGAGCTTGCACGGAACAGTCGGACCTATCAAGTGACTGGTGAAAAAGGAGAAGCAGAACATTCCAGAATGTGCAAAGGCCACAGAACATTCTAGAATGTTGTTAGCACGTACCAAAAGCCACTAAAAGAGAGCAGGCCCGGGTGGGTTCAACAGGGTAAGCCTGAAGGATGCCCGCACTCCAGGCTCACGAGCATTAATGCAAGAGCCGACACGTGAAGCGCCAGTGGCCGCCGACCAGTGGTCGCGTGCAAGCGGCGGGTCTGTCTCAGGGCAAAGTTCTGCTCCGCCGTTGAAAAACAGTGAAGTCGAAATACGTGTGGGGACAGCACGGATGGGACCCGAGGCCACGGTGCTTAGTGCAGTCAGTCAGGATGGTTTCTCATGTGGTGCAAAACAGCCAGCACCAGTGGTTAAGACTTTACAACTCCCCTCCCCCGACTATGAAAATTATGGGGTGTCCGGGACGGGGAGCGGTCGGCCCTGAAACTTGGTGGGGTGTCACCCAGGTCTGGGTCATGGCTTGGGCTGATGAGTGAGTGAGGTGCTCAGAGATGCACCTAATCCCACAGAGAGGCCCCGGACCGCTGAGGTGTGCAGAGGAGTTCCTCGGCCCCGGGGGGCGCTGGGCGAATTGCACGGTCCATCAGGAGGGAGAAGAGAGAGAGAGAGAGAGAGAGAGAGAGAGAGAGGAGAGAGAGAGGGAGAGAGAGAGAGAGAGAGAGAGAGAGAGGGTGGAGAGAGAGAGAGAGAGAGAGAGAGAGAGAGAGAGGAGAGAGAGAGAGGAAATCAGCTCTAGAGAGGGATACCACTTTCTCCAGCACTCTGTCTCCGTGTGGCCTGGACCCGCCCCCCCCCTCCTCCAAACCTGAAGTTTCTGAGGAAGGGTTTGGCCGGCCTGCCCTAGGCTGCTGGAAGATTGCACTTTTTAGGGACAAGCTCCAGCTCGGCAGAGCTGCTGGTGTTTTGTTTTTATTATATCCCAATTACATTCTACTTAGATTTGCATCTCGCCATGGTAACAATCGTGGCCTCATCTATCATTAAGAACATTTTTTTTTCTTGGGTCACACCCAGCAATGCTCAGGCGTTACATCCACGATCCTGCACTCAGGAATCATTCCCTGGATGTGCTCAGGGGATCCAGGGATCTGGGGTTGAACTTCGGGTCAGCCACCCATGTGCAAGGCAAACACTCTCCCCACTTTTAAAGCAATTCTGTGTTCATATATTTGGGAGTTTTTTTGGTTTTTAATTTTGCCTTCGCTCTGGACTTCTCCGGGCTGGACTCAGGCACGTCGAAATCCCTGGGGGGCTTGCACGCATCCATCCGCTCTTGACGGGTTCTGTAGAGGGGCAGCCTCTTTGCGGCTGTAACCCGGTGGTCAACCAGAACAAACTGACGCAGAGAAAAGAAAAGCCACTTTACCAAGTGCTGGTCGCTTGGAGGGGTTTGGGGTGCCCGAGCTGCGGGTGAGGAATGGATGCAGGAGGGGAGGGAGTGATCCCCCCCCTCGGCTCTTCTGAGACCCCCCCCTGAGTAAAGGTGGGAAGGCCACGAGGCAGGAAACCAACTTCTCTGCACAGCGGCATCGAAAGTGTCGCGGGACATGGCCCACAGGAGGAGGCTCAGAATCTGCAGCCGTGGCAGAGTACAGGAGCTTGCCGGGAGGCACGGAGGGAGGCTAGGGTCCCGTGAGCCAGTAGCTCCGGCTGCTCTGGTGGGACCCCACGTGGGGAGCCCAGAGCTGACCTCCCAGAGTAGAAAAGCAGGGGCTCCTGACCGTCCAGCTCAGTTAGCAGAGAGGAGGACGATGAGGCGGGGAGCCCAGAGCTGACCTCCCAGGGTAGAAGGGCGGGGGCTCTGACCGTCCAGCTCAGTTAGCAGAGAAGGACGATGAGGCAGGGGAGCCCAGAGCTGAACTCTCGGAGTAGAAGGGCAGGGGCCCCTGACCGTCCAGCTCAGTTAGCAGAGGAGGACGATGAGGCGGGGGAGCCCCAGAGCTGACCTCCCGGAGTAGAAGGGCAGGGGCCTCTGACCGTCCAGCCTCGGTCAGCAGAGGAGAATGATGTGTGGCTGCTCGTCTCAGCTGCGTTGACCCAGACAGCCCCCTTTGCCGGGCGGTTGAGCAGGCGGCTTTCTGCTCTCTGTGGGCTGGGCGGTCAGCCAGGGAGCCGGCCGAGGGGGACCTGAGTGTCACTTTATGCCTGGCCAGCCTTCACAGGGCTCCCTGCAGGTCACTCTGTCACAAGACTTGCCCTTTCTCGGCTTTGGGGCCACCCCCAGTGGTGCCCAGGGCTTACTCCTGGCTCTGCACGCAGGCCTTACTCCCGGGGACTCTACGCTGTGCTGGGGATCAGACCTCCAGCCCATTTGGGGCATTTGGCGGAGAGCCTGGGCTGAGAGCAGCTATAGGTTTCGGCGCTGGTGCTACAGCCGGATCCTAGCTTTCTGGCCCTGCAGCGCGCAGGGCGCAGGGCCGTGTCGCCGGGAGAGCCGATCCCGGCCTGGGGAACGGGCTTGCCGAGAGAACGTCTGCGCCGCCCCTCGCCCTGTGGCCTGCATCTGGCTGATGCGACCGAGCGCCGTGATTCTTGCAGAAATCTCTGCTTTCCCCTCCCACAAGGCACTCTGGCAACGGCGTTGCTCTTATCTGACGCAAACTGTCGATAAACAAGCCCTCACTGGCTGGCCATAAATAGCAAAGGGTATAAGAAAAATTTTATTTTTACAAGACATTTGTTCTCTTCCTGGTTGTTTTATAGGTGTCCCTGCTGGTCCTTTGGAGATTAGCCTGGTTCTGTGATCAGGGGTCACTCCCAGAGGTGCAACTCAGGGATCAAGAATTGCCGAGGACTGAACCCCGCCGCTCCCATAGGGCGTGCCAGCCCATTGGGCCGCCTCGTCTGGCCTTAGTCCGGGCGCTGGCAGGGCAAGCTCTTAGGATTTTCGTGGAAAGAGACTGTCCTGGCAGCCAGAGAGATGTTATAGCCTTGACTCAGCGGACCCCAGTTCACTGCCCGCTGTAGGTGGTTTCCCGAGCACCTCCAGGAGGGGACCCTGGCCCACTGGGTGTGGATCCAAAAACAGAGAGAGAGAGAGAGAGGAGAGAGAGAGAGAGAGACAGAAACAGAAACAGAGAGACAGAGACAAGACAGAAACAGAGACAGAGAGAAAGACAGAAAACAGAAAGACAGAGACAGAGAGAAAAACAGAGATACAGAGAGAGAAAGATAGATAAAGACAGAAAGACAGACAGAGAGAGAGAGAATGAGAGAGAGACAGAGACAGAGACAGAGACAGAAACAGAGAGAAAAACAGAGAAAGAATTGACAGAGAGATACCGAAAGACAGATAAAGACAGAAAGAGAGAACGAGAGAGAGACAGAGACAGAGACAGAGACAGAAACAGAGACAGAGAGAAAGACAGACAGAAGAAAGACAGAGACAGAGAGAGAAAAAAAAACAGAGAAAGAGAGAAAGACATTGGCAGAGATACAGAGAAAAAGACAGATAAAGACAGAAAGACAGAGAGAGAGAATGAGAGAGAGAGACAGAGATAGAGACAGAAACAGAGACAGAGAGAGAAAGACAGAGAGACAGAAAGACAGAGA
>JAJIBD010034286.1:0-30292 GCA_021461705.1 Cryptotis parvus | reverse complement strand
GGAATTGGGGACATTGGTGGTGGGAAATGGACACTGGTGGAGGGCGGGGTGCTGGAATACTATGTGACCGAAACCTCCAAACATGAACAACGTTGTAATTGTGTATATCTCACAGTGGTATAATAAAATGTTTAATTAAAAAAACATGATGCAGACAAAAATAAAAATGAGGTTTATTTCTTTGAAAAAAAATACATTGACACTTAGCAAATGAATAGCTTCGTATCTTTGTAATCCAGCATGATTAAAACTTTTTAAGTAGCAAAATTTTTAAATAAACTCTACCAGTCCTTAGATTAAAAAATTTTAAAAAAGTAAGCAAATAAAAATTGAGTCAAACATAGTACTGGAAATAAAGCACTTGCCTTGCATGCAGCTAACCCCAGTTCAAATTAGAGAGAGAGAGAGAATAAATGGAGGGTAGCCTGCAATGCATAGTAATTGGGAACTGGTGCTCTCTATCTATTTGTCTGTCTGTATATCTATCTATCTATCTATCTATCTATCTATCTATCTATCTATCTATCTATCTATCTATCTATCTATCTATCTATCTATCTATCTATCTATCTATCTATCTATCTATCTATCTATCTATCTATCTATCTATCTATCTATCTATCTATCTATCTATCTATCTATCTATCTATCTATCTATCTATCAATCATCCATCTATCTATCTATCTATCTATCTATCTATCTATCTATCTATCTATCTATCTATCTATCTATCTATCTGTCTATTATCTATCTATCTATCTATCTATCTATCTATCTATCTATCTATCTATCTATCTATCTATATCTATCTATCTATCTATCTATCTATCTATCTCATCTATCTATCTATCTATCTATCTATCTATCTATCTATCTATCTATCTATCTATCTATCTATCTATCTATCTATCTATCTACCTATCTATCTATCTATCTATTTCCTTTTCTTAATGTTTAGTTTTATCCTTCTCCTCATTAAGTGTCAGAAGTTGAGTGCTAATTTCAATTCTGTTCTTGTATTTAAATTGTTTGGGCTAAACTCTTCAGTACTAAGGTCTTAACCCTGTCTCTGTTCTCATGTTCATTCCTGGGCATGCCCTAGGTACCATATGTAGTACACAGGATGTAATGGGTCAGCTTCTTTCAAGGAATGCACTCTAGATACTGTTGTGTCCCTTTAAGAGATCCCTTAAAGGGATGGCTTTTATTTCTTAAAGGGATAGCCGATATCAAAATTATGGGGACATATACAAGTTGGAAAAAAGTTGAGGAGTCAGTTGAGACTGGATTCTCAGTCTAGCTGGCAGGAGAGAGTTGGAGGAGCAGAAAGCCTGGCAGGATAGAGAGTTAGAGGAGAAGAGAGAAAGAAAGGTTAGCTGAGCTTGCTTAAGGGCAGAGCAAGGAAATAGCTTGAAGAAACTATTAAAGAGAGTTCACAGCCTCTGGACTGGTTCTGTATTCCTAATACTGTCAGTTAGCACACAGCTAAACTGACAAGACCCTATTCTAAATCTTTAGCCCACTGAAGTTTTTTGAAAAAGTTGTGTGTCTTGAAACACATTTAAGATAAAAAGATAGATTTAAATGTTTATTTAAGCAATTGTTACAGCTCCTATTGAGTATTTTCTAATATATTATATAGCCAAAAAATAAAGTATGGCCATTAGTAGATCTTATTTCCTATTTTATAAATATTTTATGCAAAATTAAATTTGAAATGTTCAGATGGTTTATGCTATGTTTTAATGATTGTAAATGAAATATGGCATCAAGTGATGTTGAAATTTATGGGGCTTAAATCTTTAGTCTCAAGGACAAGCATTTTTTAAGTAACAAAGTGCATAAAAGTATAAAAGTCATCAGAATTCTAATTAGCATCTGAGTTAGTGTGGTTGCTACTTCTTATTACATATATAGAATTAAAACAGTAGATGTTTGACACCAGGATTATTACATGCTTCTGGTGAAGTTGTAAGGAAGTAATCAGAAGGAAAGGCTACCATTCTTAGAAGAATTGTAAAAATCTTTACATTTTTTAAAAGCAGCTTGTCGCTATCATTATAAAATAACTACTAATATATTTGAAGTTCTACATAATGCACTACATAAATGATAGGAAATAAGAAAGCTTTAAATATCTCTACTGCAATTTACCTCTGCTCTTAAATTAGAGCAATTTCTTAATGCATTTAATGGATTAATGAATACAGCTGTAGGGACCTGAAAGAAAGTTCAGGGGATAAGGCAGTTACCTTGCTTGAATCCAAACCAAGATTTGATAGCCAACATCACAAACGTTCCCTTTATTCACTACTATAAGTGGTTAATGAGTAGCTATTGATGAGAAAACCCTATGACTGTTGGTTCTGGTAAAATAAACAAACAAACAAAAAAAAAAGCTGGATTAACTATCTCTTTGGAGACCAAACTTTTGTTCTTGCTTTTTGCCACACATAAAGAGAGACATTTTCATGACATAATCTGGGAGCTCAGTTTAGCTTCACCTATTCCTATACAAATCACAGTCATATTTTTGAGATCATGTGATTTCTTTCCTAAGAAGCACAGATAGTAACAGTTTTGCGCTTTTCTTTAATGGTCTCTAATGTATATTCAATCTTCATTTCTGATATTACTTAATGTCTTAAATAACTTGGCTGAATTTAACAAAACGCAAAGAAAGCAATTCTAAAATTAACTGGATATTTACAGTCATCATTATATTTTACAAATTCAACAACAGAAAGAAAGACTGACTTCAGCTTATAGCATATAAATAGACTAAGATGTTTTAAAAATCAGATATAGAAAACTATAATCATAATTAAGGTAAATAAGGTCTTATTCTGTACAAGTTTTCATTAAAATGGTAATAACTGCTATCTGATTATTAAATTATTTCCAAAAATAAATATGTATATATCACAAGACTATATTTTGAATAATAAAATCATTTTTGTTTAAATAAATCATTAAAGTAAGATAACACTTTAGAAATTTCCTTAACTCATGAAAACTGATAAATGATTGATGGAGCTGAGTAGAATTATCAACATCCCTGGCCTTCATTTTTTTTTTTTTTTTGGGGGGGGCCGCGTTGATGATCTCTCAACTCTGTTTCTTTTTATTCTCTGATGATGAGCTCTGTATTACCCTATTGTCAAAAACTAAGTTTCAATGTGCTTTCTTGACCCCATCTATTTTTTTTTAATTTTCCCTTTATTAAAACACCATGATTTAAAAAAAGTTAAATCCTCATCCTCACACCAGCTCCTCCAGCTGCCTGCAACCACATTGATCATTGCAACATATATATGGTAAAGGCCCTAGCAAGGACCTGACCCTAAATGGGGTTGTTATGTTAACCAGGCAGGACATTGCTGCGGCTGCTGTGCATCTGGTCATTCTCCCCAGTATTACTGATCAGTACTAGTGCATCATCTGTTGAAAATGGCCACTGAGCTGAACCCATCTATAAATGTTCAATTTCATCAGAAAATGGTCCAATTAAAATGTGTGTTAATTGGTGAGTGAATTACAGATCTCTCTCTCTCTATGCCTTAGTACAATAAACAACTCTGAGAATAATCATTATGAGTTGTACTAAAAATTAAGCCAAATATACTCATTGCCTTGGAGATACCTCGGGAATGTGTGCAAAATCAAAGTGTTCTGTGTGTTGCAGCAGAGGTACAGAATTTAATGCACTTGCCTTGCATGCAATTCAGATGGCTCAATCCCATTCACTTAATGATCAGGAACATAGTCTTAAGCTTACCAAATGCTTTGTATTGAAGCTGTCGGTCACTGTTCCATTGGTGTATGTTATGGTTATTATTATTTGCATACACATAATCTATTCATGATACACATGAATATCATACAGATACATGGGGCAGAGCTGCTACCAGTTCTCCTCTGTGCTCAGCTGATTATGAGGCATCCCGGATGGAAGGTGAGTTCTAGACCTGTCTCACCACCCCAATAGAGCCTTGCAAAAACTGGTGAACTCCTTGCAGAAGAACCCCAGCACCATGAGGGTAGACATTTTCAACATCCACACTCCACAGCTCGTCAAAAACTAAACCAAAGAGAAAGGCCGATCTTTCCCCATTGCGCAGCCACTTCCCAGCAGCATGGTTCATTAGTAAATGTACAAATTGAAAGCCTACCAACTACCAAGAGTATCCCACTTGCATGGCAGAGTCTGGCAAGGTACTCATGTCATATTTGATATGCCAAAAACAGTAACGATTATAGACCTCATTCCCATGACTGGAATGAATGGTTTGAGGCTCTTCATGTTCCTGGAGCCAGCAGATGCCCTTGGCCAGACTAGCACACAGGGACTATGGAGATGTTAATGGTGGTCACTTGACCAAAATGAAGAACAATGGGAAAAAACGTTACATCTATTCATATAAATTAAATGTTTCTCTTTGTTTTGGTGTCATACTCAGCAGTGCTCAGGGGTTACTCCCAGCTGTGTGCTCAGAAATTACTTCTGGCATGCTTGGGGTACATATTGGGTGACAGGAATTGAAGCTGGGTCAACCTTGTCAAGGCAAATTCCTTGCCTGCTGTACTATGGTATGGCCCCAAATTGCACATTTATATGCCAGTAACATTCCCTTTCGTTGAAGGCAGGGTGTTATCTTCTTTGTCATTAATCCAGAACAAAGTTCATACAGGTCTAATGAAAACCAAAGCAGTGACAAAATACAAATCTCTATTCTGGGACCAGAGAGATAACACAACAGCAGGGAGCATGATAACCTTGCAGTGGTACATCCCAGTTCATTCCCTGGCATCCTGTATGTGCTCTGAGACGTGACAAGAGTGATCCCTGAGTGCAGCGGCAGAAGAGATCCCTGAATACACATGAGTGTGACCTCATTAAAAACAAACTAAATTTTCTAGTTCATATTGAGACTAGCTTTTTGCACTTGATTTCTTTAGTTTTTCTCTTATTCGGTTCCTTAACAATTTTTATCCCCAAAATATGCAAGCCATTTTGCTGCATGTATTCATTTTTGTTATTGCACTTAATCTAGTAAAACCTTAACAGTGTTTATACTTAAGTATTACTTATATATAAATCCAAAGACCTTTAATTTCGCCAGATGTGATATCTACTTTCTTTCATATAAGCACATATTTTTAGCTTAAATTTTTTGTTTGTGCCTTTGAGGGTCTTTCCTGGAAGTGCTTAAGGCTGTTCCTGATCTGTGCTCTGGAATCACTTCTGGGGGCTGCATTGAGAGTAAAGTGAAAAGTGGTCTCTCCTTGCATGTATGTAGCAGTAGGGTTTGATTCCTCAGACCACATATTGTCCACTGAGGCCCATCAGAAGTAATTCCTGGAAAATGCATGGGGTGCCTAAGAATAGAGGTTGGCCACAGGTGAAACAAATGCCTTAATTTCTGTATTATAACTCTAGAAAAATTTAGCTTAAATATTTTTAAGCATGGATGCAAAGTGCTGTAACATTTTTATAATTTCCACCTTTGACAAGACCTCCTGCTCCATTTTTCAATTGACTTTGGATATTGGTATCATAATATGCACATATATGTTTATGTGATGCAAATAAACGCAGTAATTCTATATCTGTCTCTCTCCTTCCGGTTATTTTCACTCAACATGATCCTCTCCATGTCCATCCATTTACAGGCAAGTTTCATAACTTAATTTTACCTAGCAGCTGCATAGTATTCCATTGTGTAGATGTACCAAAGCTTCTTTATCTAGTCATCGATTCTCCGGAACTCTGGTTGTTTCCAGATTCTGGCTATTGTGAATAATGCTGCTATGAACATAATAGTAGGGATGGTGTTTAGCTGCATATTTTTGGCTTCCCAGGGTATATTCCCAAGTGGGGTATGACTGGGCCAAGTGGGAGTTCAATTTCTAGTCTTTAGAGGGATGTCCGTACTGTTTTCCAGAAAGGTTGTAACAACTGGCATTCCCACCAACAATGGATGAGTGTACCCTTTTCTCCTTATCCACGCCAGCACTTGTCCTTGCTCTTTTGGATATGTGCTAGTCTCTGTGGTGTAAAATGATATCTCATTGTTGTTTTGATTTGCATCTCTCTGATGATTAATGATGATGAGCATTTTTCATATGTCTTTTGGCCATTCGAATTTCTTCCTTGCTGAAGTTTCTGTTCATTTCTTCTCCCCATTTTTGATGAGGTTGTTTGATTTCTTCTTGTAAAGTTCTACCACTGCCTGATATATCCTGAATATTAACCAACCCCTTATCAGATGGATATTGGGTGAATATTCTTTCCTATTCTGTGGATGGTCTTTGTATCTTGGTCACTGTTTCTTTTGAGGTGCAGAAGCTTTTTTAGTTTCATGTAGTCCCATATGTTTATCTTTTCTTCTAGTTGCTTTGTTAGTGATGCTTCACCTTTGAAGATGCCTTTTTCTTCATTGTCGTGGAGGGTTTTCCTAATTTTTTCAAGTCTGATATTGAGATCTTTAATCCATTTGGATCTGAATTTTGTGCATGGTGTTAGACACAAGTCCAAATTCTTTTTTTTTTTTTTTTTGCTTTTTGGGTCACACCCGGCAATCCTCAGGGGTTTCTCCTGGCTCTGCACTCAGGAATTACTCCTGGCGGTGCTCGGGGACCATATGGGATGCCGGGATCCAAATTCATTTTTTTAAATGTTGCTACCCAGTTTTTCCAACACCACTTTTCGAAGAGGCTTTCCCTTACTCCATTTTGGACTCTTTTCACCTTTATCAAAGATTAACTGATCATGTGTTTGAGGTTGATGTCAGGATACTCAATTCTATTCCATAGGTCCACGGGTCTATTTTTATTACAATACCATGCAGTTTTAATTATTACTGCCTTGTAGTAGAGTAGTACAGTTTGACTTTGGGAATGGTGTGCCTCCCATCTTTTTTTCCCAAGGATTGCTTTTATTTATTTATTTTTATTTTTTTTGCTTTTTGGGGCCACACCCGGCGATGCTCAGGGGTTACTCCTGGCTCTGCACTCAGGAATTACTCCTGGCGGTGCTTGGGGGACCATATGGAATGCTGGGGATGGAACCCAGGCAGGTACAAGCCGGCCAAGCAAGGCAAATGCCCTACCCACTGGACTATCGCTCCAGCCCAAGGATTGCTTTGGCTATCAGTGAGGATTTATTGTTCCATACAAATTTCAGGAGTGTTTCGTCAATATCTTTGAAGAATATCATGGGTATCCTTATAGCAACGGCATTAAATCTGTACAAAGCTCTAGGGAGTATTACCATTTTGACAATGTTGATTTTCCCCATTTTGAGTAGGGAATGTGTTTTCATTTCCTCGTGTCCTCTTTATCTCTTGGAGCAGTGTCTTGTAGTTTTCTTTGTACAGGTCCTTTACACACTTGGTTAAGTTGATTCCTAGGTATTTGATTTTCTGTGGCACAACTGTGAGTGGGATTGTTTTCTTAATATCTTTTTCTTCTCTTTTTATTTGTATATTGGAAAGTCACCAACTTTTTGGGTGTTGACTTTGTATCCTGCCACTCTACTATATGTGTTTTTTTTTGTTTCTAGGAGTTTTTTGGTAGAGAGTTTAGGATTCTCTAGGTATAATATCATGTCATACACAAATAATGATAGCTTGACTTCTTCCTTGCCTATCTGGATGCCCTTGATGTCCTTTTCTCTTCTGATTGCTATGGCAAGTTATTCTAGTACTATATTGAATAAAAGAGGTGAGAGTGGGCAATCTTGTCTTGTCTCTGATATCAGGGGAAGGCTTTCAGTTTTTCCCTCATTGAGAATGATGCTTGCCTTGGGCTTTTGGTAGATGGCTGTAACTATCTTTCGAAGGTTCCTTCAATTTCCATTTTCTGGAGGGTTTTAATCATGAATGTGTGCTTGATCTTGTTAAATGCTTTCTCTGCATCTAAGTGGTGTAATTTATAATTCTTGACTTCTAAATTTTCAAATTTTTCTTTATATTTTTGTTGTAGGTAGTCCTGTGTATTAAATTAATATTCTATAGCATTTATTTTTTGATGAGTGACTTTCCATTTATGCATATATATATTTGCCAGGGGCTTGCCAGGCTCTGGAAAGCTACCCGTGTCATATTTGATATGCAGAAAACCAGTACAATTATTGACCTCATTCCCATGACCTGAAGGTATGGTTTGGGGCCCTTCATGTTCCTGGAGTGAACAGATGCTCTTGGCTACACTAGCATGTGACAGGACGTATGTAGATGTTATTGGTGCCTGCTCGAGCAAATTTATAAACAACTGGACAACGGGAAGGCAAATGACAAGTGACAATTTACATACCTATCTAGCTATATAGATGTGTATGTGTGTATATATACATACAGACATATATATATATATGTGTATTTTGTGTGTGTGTGTGTCTTTTTTATGTTTTATTGTTCTTTGTTCCTGTTTGTTCTACTCTCTCCTTCCTAGATTCCTGCTTTAGTTTAGGTATAAAAGACTCATAAAGCACATTCACCAGCTTAACACAGAATTAATAGCAGTTACAAATGCAGCAAACTAGTTAAGACAACATAGATTCTACTATTAGCTATTTAGTCTCTTAGTGTTATTCTTTCCTATGCTTTATTAAAGTACAATATGTACGTTTACAGAGTATATTTATTGATCTGTAATATGCTCTGACTGAAACATTGCGAGAGTTCTTTTTACTAACCAAGTTTGCAGAAGATAACCCAGGAGAGAAGATATTATACTATTAATGGCAAATACAGATCAACAAATTCTCATATCAATTGATTTATTTTTCAGATCTGTTAAAATCACCCATTCTGCAGAGTCCCTGGGGTAAGCAAGTGATATAAAAAATGCAAACATTTTGAGCTCAAACAAATAAAAACCAGCCTTGCAGCTCCATTTCATTCAAAAAGCTTCCTCTATAAATTAGAGAAATCTGGTCTAGAAGAAAGCTTGAGCTCCACTCCCAGAGGTTAAATGACATTAGATTTCAACAAATAGAAGAAAGTACAAAGCCTGAGGACTGTCTTTGATCAAATACCTAATATCCATTCCATTTATTGTAAACAGGTAAATTCTGGTTAATCCTGGATGGATTGAAAGCAGCAGGGAACTTGAATATGTAATTCATGGTGAAGAGACTGCTCCTGCAGGCACACTCAGAAATCGGATGACATTTGTTTTCAGTAAGCTCAATATTGGAGAGAGAAAGGCAGTAAACTATATATATAGTGGATAAAGCACAAATAGAATACTGGAGAATAGCTGCTTTGAAATTTCAAGGGCATCCTATTTTTGAATCCATATTGAAATTTTTTACAGAAAGAAATTTTTCCCCCAGGTAATCAGAAAAATCTTTTTAATAGAATAATCTCATGCAATTTCCCAGTAAATTCTCTGAGCTGAGAAAAAGAACTTGAGTTCATAATGTCAAAGAATAGAAACCAGCCGAGTTCAAGTAAAAGTAACATGTCTGAAATTCTATATTAATAGCATTGCTACTTCTATTGCTGAGTAATTATTACCCAGTCACCCAGTTGTAGAATCTCTTTTTCTTGCTTAAGTATGGTTCATATCTGGGCTTTCTGAATCATGACAATCTGTATGTATTATCTTCAGTGGGTCAAGCCTACTTCATCTCTAAAACATTGAGATAACTAATACCAAACCTCAATGTTTCATAATAATTTAGCTAATAAAGGGAAGAGAAAACCTAGATCCTACATATATCCTGAAAGAATATTCTACTAGATAAAAGGGTTGCAAAAGCACAAAATTTTAAATTGTCGAATAATGTTTCTATGCAATTTTTCTTCTACTAACTATATATTCATATATCATAATTGGATATATATATTATGGTAAATACATGAATAAAGTAATACTGACGTGCAAACTGAAGAATGTTTTGTGTTTGGGGGATGCCATGACTTGCAGTGCCTAGGGATTGCTCTAACTCTGCCTTCAGGGATCACTCCTGGAACAGGCATTGAATAGAGGTCACTCACATGCACCGCATGGGCTCTACCAATATACATTTTTGATTTTCATGCAAGAGAAACAAAATATTGCTTCTCATTTGGCCTAAGTTTATTTTTGTCAAGTGTAAAAATATTCTAAGACCTGTCATATTCTACTTGCACTTATTCATATACTGCACTTCTTGAATGCGAGTTCAAATAAGTTGCACTTCTTGAATGCAAGAAACTAAGAAAAACCAACCTGCTTTTTTGTGTGTGTTTGGGTTTGAGGCCACTCCTTTTGGTGCACAAGAACTACTCCTGCTCAGGATATCTTAGTGGTACTCATGAAACAAATGGTACTGGAGCCTGAACTCAGACTGCCTATATGGGAATATTGAGATTTTCATAAATTAAGTTATATAAAGTTAGTGAAAGATTGAAACTTGAAAAGAGCAGGTTCACAAACGAAGCCAGGTGAACACAGCAGGGAGGCTATCTCACAGCTGAGGCTCAGTAAACCCAGGGGGCAGTTTCAGTAATTAACATCCAATTGATATTCTATTAGTTCCATGCTTAGGCATGAGGGTATTCAGGAATTGCAGTGCTGGTATTCTCTAAAGAAACACCAGAAGAAGTTGGATATTATGGAGACCTCCATTAGCAGTGTCTGGGGACCTTGGGGACTAAAACTAGAGATAATTAGGTGCAAGGTAGTTCTGGGGATTTAACCAGTGTTGGGAACTTGAAACATGTGCTCTAACTCCCATGTTGTATTTCCAGTAATTTTACATACTTTAAATAACATATGCTATGCATAAGTAATATACAGTAAGTCTCATAAACCTCAGTGATATTTTATCACACTTCAATCATATCTAGGAGCTTATAAAAATGCAATGTCAGTTTCCATAAAAGAAAATTTATTGGTTAAAAAAAGGTCTGAGAGGCATATGCTGTATATCATCATATAGCCAAAGAAAGTAAATAAGATATTCCAGACATTTGTCGCATCTGAATTAGAAATGCAGTTGTTTACAAGTTTCATTTAAAAGATCTTAATAGTAAGAGAGTTTTTGAAGATGTGCTATAGCATTCTTGGTGATTTTTGGGGGGTCTCTGGAGAAATAAGTTTGGTATTTTTATTATTTTTTAAAAAAATGTATTAAAGTACCGTGAGATATACAATTGCAAAGATGTTCACAATTGGCCTTCTGTCATTTAGTGCTCCAGCACCCATTCATCCATCAGTGCACCATTCCCACGACCAATGTCCCTACACTCCTTCCCACCCACACCAAGTCTGCTCTTATGGCAGGCATCTTTTCTTTCTCTCTCTCTCTCTCTCTCTTCTCTCTCTCTCTGTTTCTGTCTCTGTCTCTGTGTTTCTCTCTCTCTTCTCATACACTTTGTGGCTTGCCCTTCATGATTATCTAAGTCTGTCCCATGGTCACCCATTGCCACGTGTCAGCGCAGCTGTGGCTCTGGTCTGTCTCTGTCCTACTTCGCTGCTTGTGGAAGCTGTGGCCTGTAGCCAAACCTGCCAACATGAAGGTGGAAGGATGGCTGGAGGAGCCAGATCCCTGCTACAAATCCAGCCGGGGCAGCCACCCCCCACATGTTTGATAACTCTAGGAGCTATGATGCACTCGGCCAGGGCCGAGTCATTTACCACCCTCTCTAACTCCATGGGCTGCTCCTCGTGGGCCAAGTAGCACAAACGTGACTGTGCTCTCAGAAATAAGTTTAAAATGGGTCTTTATTTTTTAAAAGGAAAATAATGTGAGAGATGGAAAACATAAACTAAAATACTGCTCTGATATTTTAGAGAACAGGATACAAAAACCTAGAAATTCAACTGAAATATTTTGCTATTATGAGTGGGTGCTTTAAGTCAAAAGACATTTTATTCTGTTAAAGTTTAAGAGGAGAAGTTTTTTTAGTATCATGTAGTCCCACATGTTTACCTTTGCTTCCAATTGCTTTGTAAGTGGCCTTTCATCTTTGAAGATACCCTTAGCTTAATGCTGTGGAGGGTTTTTTCCTATATTTTCTTTGACATACTTTATGGACTCAGGTCTGATATTGTGATCATTAATCCAATTTGATCTGATTTTTTGTGCATGGTGTTAGACAGAGGTCCAAATTCATTTTTTATATGTAGCTTCCCAGTTTTCAAACCACAACTTTTTTGAAGAAGTTTTCCTTGCTCTATGTTGTACTTTTTTGCTCCTTTATCAAAGAATAAATGATCATATATTTGAGAATGGGTGTCAGAATACTCAACTATATTCCATATATCCATATATTGTTTTTACTCCAATACCATGCTGTTTTAATTATTACTGCTTTGTAGTACAGTTTTTTTTGTTGGGAAAGTTGATGTCTCCCCATCTTCTTTCTCCCAATTTGCTTGAGCTATCCATGGAGGTTTATTATTCCATACAAATTTCAGGAGTCTTTGGTCAATTTCTTTGAAGAATGCCATGGGTTTCCTTATATGGGCAGCATTGAATCCATCTAAAGCTCTAGGGAGTATTACCTAGAGATAATACTTTCCCAATTAAATGTAAATTCTCCCAATCTAAGAGCAGGGAAACTGTTTCTATTTCCTCATGTCTCTTTTATTTCTTGAAACAGTGTTTTATAGTTTTGTTTGTACAGGTTCTTTACGTTTTTAGTTAACCTAATTCCTAGGTATTTGATTATCTGTGGCACAATTGTGAATGGGATCATTTTCTTAATATCCCTTTCATCTCTTTCAGTTATTTGTATATAAGAAAGTCAGTGAATTTAGGGTATTGATTTTGTACCATGCAACTCTACTATAGGTATCTATTGTTTTGAGGAGTTTTTTGGTAGAGACTTTAGGGTTTTCTAGGTATAATATATGTTATATGCAAATAGTGATATTTGCATATAACAAATATCTTGCTTCCTCCTTGCTTATCTGCATGCCCTTAATGTCCTTTTCTTCACTGGCAAGTACTTTCTGTATTATATTTAATAGAAATAGTGAGAGTGGGCAAACTTGTGTTATCCCCTACCTTAGGAGGAAGGCTTTCAGGTTTCCCCATAAAGAATGATACTCGCTGTGGTCTTTTGGTAGATGGTTTTGACTATATTGAGGAGGGTTCCTTCAATTCCCATTTTATGGAGTGTTTTTATCATGAATGTGTGTTGGAGCTAATTAAATGCTTTCTATGTTTCTACTGATACGATCATATGGCTTTCTTTTTTCTCTTATTGATACGATGAATTATGTTGATTGACTTGCAAATGTTGACCCATCCTTGCATTCCCGGGATGAATCCTACATGTTGCATGATCTTTTGGATGAGTCTTTGGATTCTGTTTGATAGTATTTTGTTGAAAACCTTTGCATCTGTGTTCATCACGGAGATTAGTCTGTAGTTTTCTTTTTGGTCTACTCTCTGTCTGCTTTGGGTGGTGATATGTGCCTCATAAAAGCTATTTGGGAGTGTGAAAAAATGCTTATCATCACTAACCATGAGAGATGCAAATCAAAACAAAAATGAGCTATCATTTCACACCAGAGAGACCAGTACATACCCAAAAGTGCAAGAAAAACAAGTGCCAGCATGAATGTGGGGGAAGGGGACTCTCATCCATTGTTTGTGGGAATTTCAACTGATACATACTTTTTTAGAAAACAATATGGACATTTTTTCAAAAGCTAGAAATTGAGTTCCATTTGACTCAGCTATAGTACTCCTGGAAATATTCCCTGGAAGGCCGAAACCAGTGGAAACACCATCTAAACTTCTATGTTCATAGTTGCATTATTCACAATAGCCAGAATCTGGAAACAACCAGAGTGCCCGAGAACAGACGACTGGCTAAGGGAACTTTTATACATCTACACAATGGCATACTTGCATCTGTTAGGAAAAACGAAGTTATGAAATTTGCCTATAAATCATTAGTCATGGAGAGGATCATGCTGAGTGAAATTAGCCAGAGGGAAAAGGACAAATATAGAATGACTGCTTTCATTGTGGGATATAATAAAAAATAGCATGATACCTATATCCAATCCCAGACAAAACATGGTTCAAGAGGTCTTGTCAGTAGGTAAAATCTACAGCAAATATGTGGGAGTGTGAGGTTAGGTAAACAGAGAAAGGAATGGTTTACTAATAATTATTGGAAATAATGCCAGCCTAGAATTAAGCATTGAATGTAGGCAAAAGTATATTCATGATAACCTCTAAATGTATATATTGCAAGCCACAATGTGTAAGATAAGGAGAGAGTGAGACAGAAAGGGGAGGGTTGGGGGAGGGAGACAAGGAAAAGTGCTTGTCACAGATGCAGGCTGGTGAAGGGAGAAATCAGGTGACATTGATGATGGGAAATGGGCACTGGTGGAGGGATGGGTACTGGAACACTGTATGACTGAAACCCAAACATTAACATCTTAGTATTGCATATATCACTGTGCATAAAAAATACATAAAGTTCATGAGAAATGTTCGTTTCAAATAGTTGACATATCATGGATATGGATGTCAAAGCTGGGTTTAGTTTGAGGTCAAACTCCCCATTTAGTTACCAATAATTTTGTAGTACAATTTGTTCTTTTGTTCACAAGGTTTGCAATGAAGCAAACATTCTTTTCAATCTTGGTTCCATTTTATAATCAGTTATTCTTTCAAGAAAGGTCATTAGAAGTTGAAAAATTTACTGGAAAAGTTTTATTTCTTTGATATCCATAGTCAGCCAGGAAAATTAATATGTTCACTTATAGTGAAAGTTGATGTTGATATAAATTAGTGTTTTCAAGTTGAATGAAAAATTTTTGGCTAAAACTTGAGCAGTGGAATTATGTTGACCTTCATTGAGAAGAAATATTGAGTCCAAAGTCTCTAAATGTTAACTTTTGAACCAAATTAGTGTTTAGAATGTCTATAATTATTTGATGTTTCTGCTAATAGTCTTTGTATAACAGCAGCATATTTGACCTTTTGAAATGTCAGAAATAATATTTAATATTAATATACTCCTCAGCTACTTTAAACACTCAGGTAATATTTAATTTAAAAAATAATAATCTTGATATTTGTGCTCAAAATGTCATCATATATTGCTAGAAGATGATTCAGTGTCTCTCTAAAATTGATGAATTTAAATATTTCTTCCACAAAGTGTTTTAAGAATTGGAGTAAATGAACATATTTCGTTTTATGAAATCAAGTAGAATCTACTCAAATCAATATGAAGTTCAATAAAGTACAGATGAAGTAGGCTACTTTTACTGTGAGACTAACAATAATTTAGAGAATGGGTTATTAGGAATAAAAATCTATATCTTAATGTTGTCAACAGTGTATTATCTCAACGGAGATTTCAGTGCAGTCTTATAGCAATGAAATTTAGGAAAAATCTACTAGGATTTACTACGAAGAGATCTCTGTCTTCTTTTGTAAAGTAAATTATCTGAATATGAATTCATTAGTGTCTGTTATTATTTAAACTTATATTTCACACAAATCTCTTAAATAAATTGGAAGCATTTCTTAAAAAATTGGATTGTTTGAGCATATAACCTGATAATACTTCTGGCATTTATATAGGCAGAACATATTTTTAAGCAATTTACATGAAGATGTTATTTGTGTTCTCAGATACCTGGTAGAGTGTCTGTTTTTTCAAGATCCATTCTATTACTAGTTCATCTTCATTTAATCTTTGCAAATACTCTAAACGTTGCTAGTTATACTTTCTACAAGAGGTTGTAAAAGATATATATGTAAAATATATATATATATGTAAAATATATATATATAAAACTACAATGATATATCCTAAAATAATATTTTAGTAATAATTTCAAAAACATTATATAGATCAGCAATCACATATTCTTTTAGTTTAGATTAAATAAGATTAGATAGACTTATGATATAGTCACACAGATAGAATAAGTGTGCGATTGAGTGCAGAGCTAGGGTATATCATATTTATATTTTGTTGCAATATAAAGGAGATAAGACAATAAAAAAAAGTAATTGGTGGAAACCCTCTCAAGAAATTTGACTGAGATGGTCTGTCAAAACAAGCCAAGAAGAATTTCAGGTGGATAGAGATGCAAGTGAAAAATATTATTTTTATCTACACTTAATTTTATCTTGTGTAATAAAAGCCTTAATCATGGTTAAATTGTAAGAGCAAAGATCACTACTGAGTAACAGAAACAAAAAATAATTATTAGTGTGTTCTAGACAGAGAAGAGTAAGAGTCCTCATAAAATAATGTATTTTAAATATCAGGAATATTATGTTTCTGCCAGATAGAAGGGATAATATATCATTATACAAATTTATAATCTGTATTAAATATTATCACATATGTAAATATATAATATATATTTTTATAGTTTGTAAGGTGCAAAGAAGTTGAATTATTTTACTCTCTGAAGTGTACTGCACTTTTTTTCAATTTGAGTGAACAATAGTCAGGTTACCTGCTTGTGTACTATGACGGTTGGCTTAAAATAGCAATTAGAAAACAAAGAAGTTGTACTATCTAAGGGCTTAGTGGGGTGACACATATACAGTTAAACACTTTTGCAGCATACTTGACTTGTTTTTTACTCAAACACTTTGCATGTAGTCAGCCAAACTGCTCTTGGGTTTCAATTTCACTTGATATAATAACAGGCTAACAGGAAGAGGGAAACAACTCTGTTGATGATTGAATTTTAAAATTCTTGATATTTAGAATTGATAAGGGATCTATGGGTCAAGAGTGATAGTACAGTAAGTGAGGTGTTTGCTTTCACATACCTAAAGTGGGTTTAATCCCCACCTTCCGTGAGCTTGGTCCCCAAGCACCAGCAGGAGTAATTTCTAATCAATTTGAGCTTCCATTTAAATTCCTTCAGAACATTGCACTAATTATTCCTTTCACAGTCCCTCCCCTTTGAGTTTAAACAGAAATTAATATGACATGGAATATATGATACTAAGTATCACTCAAAATGCATATTACATCACACATTATTTGTCAGTGTTTTGCATTTGATTCAATTAAAAAAGTCATGCTATATCCATCACAATAATGGTTTTCCTCCATTTTTATTAAATTTAAGATTTGTTTATATTTTTTTTGGGTCCCACCCGGCAATGCTCAGGGGTCACTCCTGGCTCTGCACTCAGGAATTACTCCTGGCGGTGCTCGGGGGCCATATGGGATGCCCGGGATCGAATCTGGGCTGGCACGGGCCAGCCGAGTGCAAGACAAACGCCCTACCCGCTGAACCCTTAAAGCGATACCTTTTAAAATTTAGTCCGTTTAAAAATTCTTCTAACAATTGCTATTTAAAAGGCTTTCAGTATGTTACATGAAACATAGGGAAGATTATAAGCATTATAATAATAAAAAACCAATAAAATAAGGCAAGATACCCCGCTCCATGCCGGTAGGCATGACTACAGGCTCGCATCCTTCAAAACCAGAAGAAATGGACAAAGGACAGATCAGAAGCACAGCTGTGCCTGCTTGGGGGGGCGGGCGGGAAACTTAGATAACGACGTGTGCTAGGACCAGGTCCTTCCCAGGATCTTTCACATCTGTACACTGTAATGATCATTGTAGTTGCAACAAACTGGGGAGGTTGATGGGGAATGAGGAACTATAATGTCACACTAGAACTTACCACTGAATAGACACAGAGAGACTTGCATCATAAATCGTAAGGCAAGTCATAAAGTGTAAGAGAAGAGAGAGAAATACAGAGACAGAAACAGAGATAGAAAGAGAGAAAGATAAGTTGCCTGCTATAGGGGCAGGCTGGTGTAGGGTGGGAGAGAGAGTTGGGACATTGGTGGTGGAAGTGGAGCATTGGTGGAGCGCTGGGTGCCAGAACATTGTATGACAGAGACCCAATTGTGAACATCCTTGTAATCGGGTATCTCACGGTGGTATAATAAAAATTAAAAAAAAAATAAGGCAAGGTAAAAAAAAAAATTGTTGAATTTCAGAACCATTGCAAATGTTTCCTAAATTTGAGGAGCTGATATATTAATAAAAACTCAAACATTATTAATGACAAAAAATTTAACATCCTATTCTGTATAACTGTAATAGGTTAGTAAAATAAGAAATTATTAAAAAATTATATTTTTTGCAACAACAGCATATTGTCAATATTTGACAGGCTATGTGATATCCTGTGTCATTATTCTAAACTGGACTGTTCAAGATTAAAACAGAAACATCTCATCTATTTGTCTTAGGCAAAATATTTTTATTTAACCATTCAAAAATATTCCTAATTTTTTTTTGAAATTATTTTGGTAGTTATAAGATAAACTCAGGATAATAATGTATGAAAAATGCATATAATTTATCCAAAATCTCAGTATTATTTATAAAGTTAACTAACAGAACAAAGGTAGCCCCATCAAGAAGCCATTCCAGAATAAATTGTGCAAGCCATTAGAAATATCTTGATAGCTGCATTTAAGATCATTTTAGCTAAGTAGCGGAATATTTCTTTTAACTTTATAAATGGTGATTATCAACAATGTACAAACACAATCCTGGTACATCTAGACCATAAACCTTATTACTTTTATTACATAAATACTTAAGAATAGTAGGTTTTAACCTATAATTTTTACTAATGAATATGCATTTGTTTTCCTGTCAGACAAGTCAAAATTTCATTCAATTTATTTTTATCAAAAGATTAAAAAAGACACTTGACAGTGAACATCAGGGAGGAAATTGCATAAAATTATTATATGTGAAAGTTAATAAAAGTTAAAGTGCAAATATGGAGACCTGTGCATTTATCCTCGCAATTCTAAGTTAGAAGACATATCTAAAATTGAAAAGGCATACTGTGAAGATAACTATTATGATCAAATTACTGACAGCAAACACACATAAGCTTTCAGTGCAAACAGCTTGCCAAAAGGTGGAATGCTCTAGTTTGCTGCTTGAAAATTTGTAACACTGAACAGAACCTAAGGCCAAATAAAAATCCTATTGATCTGTTAATCAAAATAGAACTACAAGTATGTTAAATAATCATCATTGTTGTATGCTTTGTGTACTTAGGACTGTCATTATTCTATAGTGTCTTTGACTCCAGTCCATTAATTTGCATCCTGTTACCAGTAGACGCCTGTTCTTGGTAGCTTACACCTACATTCCAATTCATTGATTGGCTGTTAGAACAGCTGATCACATGTTCACATGATCTCCACGGTTGGAGATTATGTGATCATCAACCTTCAGGATCATGTGCATCAATTAACTGTGCATGGATTAATTATTGAAAAACATGACTATAAACCAAATTCACAGGTAGTCAACTAATTTACAACTCACTTTACTAATACATACTCCTTTTCCAGACTTTTCTTATGTTAGATATTTAGGAATAATTACCTGAAGTTTCAGGACTACAAGAGAGGGTTGTTCAAGTAGAAGGAAGTAACCTTGGGTTATAGAAGACAGGTTCCATGTTATGTTCTTCTTCCTGTATCATCTTGTAAGAACTATGAAAAAATCTTTTATGTTGTCAGAAATCTTATGTTATGTCATCTTCACATTCACTATCTTGCTTTGCCCTCCCAGTATTTGTTGCCTGAGATTATGCTACAAAAACTCTTCAGCTGTTTTAAGGTTCTCCCTATGGGGGAACTACAACAATGAAATGTTCAATGGTTTCTAAAGTGTAAAAATGTACCAAGCACGCTAGTTCTGTATTCACAAATATAAAGGTTTCATAAATAATACTACAGGTATTTAGATTTTTTTTCTTACAGAACTTGATTCTATATTTTGTTATAAAGACACTAAAGAATATTCAGGAAGAATGATCCATTTCAAACACACAGGTAAATTGACTTTGGAAGAAGCTTTCTTGTGTAGACACTAAATATAACATGTTTTATATGTGGCATAGCACATGACCACAAGACTCTGAATTCTACACAGATAGTGCCTGTTCTTCTGGGAGAAGCTCTTATGGAAAAATAAAATAAAGATTATAGTACCTTAAAAATAATCAATATGCCTCTTGGCTTTCTGGACCCAAATATTTTTTCTCTTTTTTATAGAAGGCCCTACACCACAATGTTCAGAAAAATAGCATTTATGTTATATGGTTAACTAATTTTGTTTTTAATGAATATGGGCTTTGATGAAGTGTCTATAATTGGCCTTTGCCATTTTGTAGGTCTGTATGTTCTTTTTAGGTTCTACTCATTATACAGTGTACTTTTATGAGCAAATATAAAATAACATCTCATCTAGTTAATATAATTATTTCTTAGAACATGCAATTATAGTTAAATTGTTAAAGCTGTACTTCTATCTTGTTAAGCATTATGTATATGTCCAAATACCTTGAGATCTATTAACAGCTATATTAATATGCTAAAACTCTTCAGCGCCACCCTCGAGAACATCATGCAACAATTAGAATGGGATCAGAGTGAAGATAGACAGTTGGCAACTACACCACCTCCACTTTGCTGATGACATCGTTCTAATAACACCAAACATTAGCCAAGCGGCACAAATGCTGGCTGACTTCAATCGATAATGTGGAAAGATAGGTCTACAGCTGAATCTCAGCAAAACTATGCTCATGAAAAATGAACTAGTTCCAGAGGCCCCATTCACTCTCAATGGAACAAACATCTCTGAATGCAGCAGTTACGTGTACCTAGGTCGATAAGTCAACATGATGAACCACCTAAAACCTGAGCTGTGCAGGAGGATGAGAGCGGCATGGAATGCCTTCAAAAGCATAGAAGAACTGGCTAAAAAGACAAATAACCTCCAGCTCTGGGCATATATCTTCAACTCCACCATTCTCCCTGCAATAACATATGCCTCAGAGACCTGGGCCCTACAAAAGCAGGATGAGAACACTATTCCGGTCTCCCAAAGAGGAATCGAAAGACCTATGCTTGGAATATAACGCCTCACTAAGTGAAAGAAGGAATCCGGAACTCCGACCTCAGTCGCTGTTCCAGAGTCAGGGACACTGTCTCGTTTGTCAAGGCATCAAAAAATCAGATGAGCTGGACAAGTAATGCTATCTGGAGACCAGCTGTTACTGACTGGATCCAATGGGATGTCATAAGATCACATGGCTGCCCACCTACAAGATGGTGATGGTCAGACTTCTTCGTCAATACCCTGAAGGAACTGTTTGAGGCTCTTTGTATTCCTGAAGCAACCAGATGCCATTGGCCTACACTGGCACGTGATAGGGTCAAATGGAAATATTACTGGTGCCTGCTCGAGCAAATCGATGAATAATGGGATGTCAAGTCAAGTATTGTATTACATCTTGTTTTGTATCTCTTTCTATAGATACACTACAAAATCCTGCTATTATAAATCTAGTGTAGTGTTTTAGAGCTGCTTCCTATCTCTATGTTTAGATTTATTTCAAAAAATCTTACTGAATTAGTGAAGCTGGTTATACTGGAAACTTTTAACAGGATAAATTTTTTCTCACTGGTTTTATCAGTTGTTGTTCAAGTACCAAGGAACTGGTAATTGCCTCTATGAAATCAACTAGATACAGAATCCCTGTAGATATTTTGCACGACTTTATTTTCTGAAATTCATATTTCGGTAAATAGGTAAGTAGTTATTTTTCATGCTACACTCTGTATTCCTCTTTTAAAATCTCTGATGTGGAAAATGTATTTTGAGCAGGAAAGTAACTTTTGACTACTAGAAAAGACAGTAAACCTTTATCAGTTCAGTAAAAAATAATTACAAACTATTAGCAAGATAGGTGAATATTCACCAAATTGGGAATTAATACAGGAGTTAGGATGAATGAGATATGTTAAGTATTGCAATATGAAAAAATAGTCTTGTACCAAAATTATGCAAATGAAAGGTAAGAAATACACCAGTGCTTTAGTTCAAGGGGGAGGTAAGGTTCAGTCTTAGGCAGCAAACCTGGGTTCCATTCCCTACACTGCACATGAAGCTTCGAGCCCAGCCAGGGGTGATCCTTGAGCCCAGAATTAGAACAGTCTGGAATACAGAGGAGTATGACCCTAAACCCACTTCCCCTTCATAAATAATACAAAGAATAACAAAGGATAAAGTTCAGTCCTAAATTGCCATGTTCTTTTCATACATTAAATATAGAAAAATATATTTTAGTTGAAAATTATTTTTATGTTTCTAGCGAATGGTAAGTCCCCTTAACAATTTTGTCATCTTTTTGTAATTATAAACAAAAACTAGACATGTCAATAAAATAATATTGATATTAAAAAAGTAGAGAGGGAGAGAAGGAAGGAAGGAATTGAGTCTAAGACATTATAAGAATTACATATCAAACAAAAAATAATGACTGAATCCTAGAAGCATAAATATATAACCACTGTTGATTTAACAAATAATTTAAGAAGAACTTAGAGAAATATATCCTACTGAATTTTTTCATATTATTCAAAGGGACCAATACCACTAATATCTTCTTAATGAAATGAGTCTCATAATCTAAAGAGATAAGTTCTCAATTAAATACCAAAAAATATTATACTTCAAATGAGTTCTACTGCCTCTCTAAATTCATTTTAAGGTGGAAGGCACTTAAGAGAACAGAAGTGAAGTTCATTTGAGGGAAATGCTATTTAATTAGAGTTATTCAATATCTATGAGAAAGAAGTATTTTCCTCAGAGAAAAGGCATGTATAATGAGTTAGAAATCTGAACAATTACTTTGGGTTATCTAGATGAGAATTTCATATGGTCCAGAGAATTAATAAAACTGAACAAATTGAATAATTGGGTGAAAATGAATACATTAGTCTAATTTCTAGACTGCCATAGTAATTTTAATAACTTTATTATTAGACATAATACATTGCATCGTCTTTGCTCTATTCACAGAGTTTTCTACAGTTTGGCTGTATACACTTCAAGGACAGTCTGATTTTCTTACAGAAAGAGGTTGTAAATCTTTTTATGCACAACTATTTTTTGAGGCCACATCTGGTAAATGTTCACATATAGCAAATATTTTTACCTCTGGTAAATTAAAGTGAAACTCCTTTTCTTTGAAACCACAGATCTGGTAAGTCTGGCACTAAGAGAATATAAATTTTCCCATAAATTGAA
This sequence comes from Cryptotis parvus, assembly GCA_021461705.1. NCBI lineage: Eukaryota > Metazoa > Chordata > Mammalia > Eulipotyphla > Soricidae > Cryptotis > Cryptotis parvus. The sequence continues at coordinate 7,192 of JAJIBD010034286.1, read as the reverse complement.
AACTAACCCTTATAGATTGTTTATTTCAAACATTATTTTTTTTTCTCCCTATTAACCACTCTGTAGTAAAACTTATACAAATAAAATGTAAGATGCTATTGCAGGGCACATAAGAGAAACAAGGAAAAGGGAATGGATTGAAAAAAAAAGAATTGTTAAAATACTACCCAAAGTGCTACACAGATAAATCACAGAAATTGTCATGGTGTGAAAAAATTGCTAGGGGCTATTTTGGTTGTGTTATTCACACCCATGGCATTATTTTAAAAACAAGGAATAAATTATGCCAACACACACACACATGCATACACACATATATGTATATTTTAACAATACATGCATATAAATTTATTTGTCTATATAAATATATATTGATATTAAGAATGATTAATAGGAGAAGGAGCCATGGCACAGCGGGGAGGACATTTGCCTTGCACATGGCCTCCCCAGGTTGGATCCCCAGCAACCCACATGACCCTCCAAATACCGTCAGTAGAATTTCCTGAGTGCATAGCGAGGAATAACTGTTAACATTGCCTACTCTGACCCAAAAGTGAATATATATATGTATGTATACTCACTTTTGGGTCATATATATATACATATATATGTGTGTGTTACATATATATAGTTATATATATTTGTACACACATATTATATATCTAGTTTACAACCACTTATTTAGATATAACCTGATAAATGATAAGTAAAAGGGAATCTTAAAAGAAACATCTACATTACAAGCCTTCCAGGAGTGATTCCTGAGCACTAGGCCAGTGGTGACCCCTGAAAACTGCTAGGTGTGGCCCAAATACCAAAAGAACAAGAGAGAAAAGAAGTAAAGAGAAATGCTATTTAATTCAAAATTGTTACACTATATCCTCTCTAGAGAAAATGAGGAAACTAGCTCATATTTATATCTTAACAGCAGGATTCAAATTATCAGCTGCCAAAATATTAAATTTGTGATATTTGCCACATATAAATTTCTGTTTTTTAACTTTGGGGCACACTTGGCAGTGCTAAGGGGCTTCTCCTGGCTGTGTTATTCACACCCAGTGGTGCTCTGCATATCGCACAATGCCAGAGTGGGGACCATACAATGAATTGTGCCAACACCTTTCACAGACAAAGCATGCTTTGCATGAGCTCAATTCATTCTGTCCTTTTTACATATTTTATTTATGTAGAAACTCAGCTTGATGGAGTGTGGAAGGAGAATTAGGAAGAATAGCCTTTGGCAGATAAGAAGCTGAAAATGTCTTATAAAAGAAAAACTACTGCTTTTAATATATAAACATTGTTTATTCCCCCTTTAGAACTTTTCCCAGATATTATGCCATTATTTTCTTATATATGCAATTATTTTCATATCTTCCAAGTTGTGTCTCTTGATCAAATTTAGTGCTACAGCTTGAAGAGTTCACTTCCTGTAGAAAATTTTTGATGTGGCAACATGGACCATTCCTCAAAGATGTAAAATTCGAGTTTTTAACTGAAGTTTTATTTTTATTCATATTGTGTTGTCAAATATTGTTTTTCAATGGGACCAAAAGAATAGAGAAAGAAGCTTAATGCCAGGCAAATGAAGTCAAGACCTGAAATAAAAACAAGACATGGAAGCAATTGTGTTTAAAGTGTCATGTGGTCTGGAGAGAACACACTGTTCAAAAAGTCTTCAAGGAGTGTAAAGGAATGTGCCTGACACTTTCCATCATCAGACTTGAAAGTATGGTATGAAGATTTAATAAATACAAAGGAAGTTTAGCTCTCATTGTATTCAGAAATTTAGGGCAAGGTGTAGCAGAGAGATGAATGCAGAGCCAAACCACTTCACTTTGGTGCACAAAGATGAAATTCAAGGCTTCTTCTCCTATTACTTTTCCAAATCAACATGGTCACATATATTCTTATTCAGATCTTGCTTTCTTGTGATTGCCACCTGTAGAGCAGGGAAGTTTATCTCTTTACAGAACTACTTAATCTTTTGCTGATTATTGTCCTTTAAAACTAAACCTTCTACTCTTCTTTAGTGACTCACTGGACACCCAAAATAACATTTAAAAAAATCTGTTATAGGTTCACAGCTTACAATGTGGTGTGCCTTACTACATTCAGACTAAAATTAATAAGTAAAAATTATATTTTATAATGACTTAAAATATGGTGAAAGGCCTTGACTAGAGTTAGGCAGCAATCTTCACAAATTATTTCACAATCAACTTTTAGTAGTCCTAGTAATTTTTGTTAAAATACATTGTAAGGGGTTTGAACTGATATTAGTAATTCATCCTTTACATATGCACCATTCCATCAGGTCATGGAAATGAGGTCTCTGCTGGTGTGGCAGGCCAGGGCTAGAATGTGCCTCTCCTCCCAGGCACCTTTTGATCAGCTGGGCACAGGGAGAGCCGGTAGCAGCTCTGCCCCAGGTATATGAGTCTCTGGATCAGCACACCTGAGTTGGGCTTGAAAAAGACTGCTGTAGGATGGGTCTCTGATGAGCTGGGCTTGTGATCAGCTCTTCTGCTGGGTGGAGCTCTGACAAGTGGGGAGTCCACTCATCAACAAGAATTGTAAAATGATAAGATCTTAAATATTTTTGTTCCAAATGACAGACTAAATTGGGCCAGCCACCTTCTCACAGTGAAAGAAAGATCAACTGTCCAAGACTGCTGGTAAACAGAGGTAGAAAGAATCACATTGTGCACATACCTAGGAGCTTTCAAGACTATGGAGATAGCTTCTCTATGATACCTGTGAAAAAAATATTCACTTAGCAACAATAATAAGTTTTCATTATATCATATTTAATTTCCAGAATAACTTATTTTAAAGTTATACTTATTTTCTAAAATGATTTTGGTGTGAAATAAATTATTTTGAATTTTACATGACAAGAAACTTGGCCACACACTGCTACTTATGCATATGTGATAGAAATAAATGAATGATGTAGATCAATTGCAAATTGTATACCACCTTATGCTTTAATCTCCTATGAGCCCATCATCATTGTGAATGTTGAATTCTTTTCAGTTTTCTTGAAAATAATACCAGTAGGAAAAAATAACTAAAGACCTGCCTGGGACTTCATACTGATATTCAAAGGAATGTCTTGATTAATTTATGTAAATTCAACTTAACAATACTTTTATTATTTAATTTAAGTATATTACCAGAGGGTGGTAAGGGGGCTTGGCCAGTCCCTGGCCAAGTCCAACATTGCTCCAAGGGTTTGCTCACACATGTGGGGAGGGTCCATGCTGGGCAGACTTGGAGCAGGGATTTGGGTGCCCATTCCTCCACCTGCATGCCAGCTACCCCGAAGAGAGACATGCCAGACCTACAGCTCCATCAGCAACCCCAGAAGAGATCCAGACCCAACCACTCTAGACCCACAGCTGCACCGCTTGCCCCACGTAGAAGCAACCCATGGTGCTGACCTCTGGGGGGTGGTAAGGGATCAGTCAGCCCCTGGCTGAGTCCAACATTGCTGCAAGGGTTCCCCACACGTGTGGAGGAGGTCCACGCTGGAAGGACTTGGAGCAGGGATTTGGGATCTTCCTATTCCTGGAGCAAGCCGATGCCCTTGGGCTACACTTTCTTGGTGTGTAATATGGTGACATTACTGGTTCCCACTCAAGAAAATCGATGAACAACAGGAAGACAAGTGATAGAAGTGATACAAGTGAGATTGTAATTGATGTCTATTATGTAGGTAGCTTATCAAAAGGTAAATGACATTCTATCTCAGTTCTATCACTTGTCTTCACATTGATCATCAATTTGCTTGAGCCGGCACCAGCAACATCTGGTTATATCCTGTCACATGCTAGTGTAGCCCAAGGGCATCTGCTCATTCCAGGAACACAGAGAACCTCATACCATTCCATCAGGTCATAGAAATGAGGTATATAATTGTTACTGGTATTTGGCATATCAAATACGACACCAGTAGCTTGCCAGGCTCTACCGTGAGGGTGGGATACTCTTTTAGTCACCTCTAATGTCGAGTATTTATTGATGAACCATGAGGCCACATGATCAGTATTCTGCTGGGTGGAGCTCTTACCAGTGGGGTGTCCTGATGTGGAAGATTGTGGCCCTCATTGGTGTGGGAGTCCTCTGACTTCTTGTGAGGCTCTGCTGGTGTGGCAGGCCAGAGCTAGAATCCACCTCTCTTCCCAGGCACCTTTTGATCAGCTGGGCGCAGGGGAGAGCCGGTAGCAGCTCTGCCCCAGGTTTATGAGTTTCTGGATCAGCATACCTGAGCTGGGCTTGAAAAAGACTGCTGTAGGATGGGTCTCTGATGAGCTGGGCTTGTGATCAGTTCTTCTGCTGGGTGGAGCTCTGATTTGTGGGGAGTCCAGATGTTGAAGATGGCGGCCTTCATAATGTGGAGGTTCCTCTGGCTTCTTGTGAGGCTCTGCTGGGGTGGCGGGATAGGGCTAGAACCTGCCTCCCCTCTATTGAATTGATCTCCAAATCAATATTTATTCTATTTCATGAGAATCATCATAACCACTGATAGTTAAATGCTTTATATCACTGCCATGTTTGAACACAATGATACAAATGCCTCAGAGGTGTTAATATTTTTTTTAAATTTAAGAATTTTCAGTTGCTGGACTCTAGGGAAATCTATATGATAAAATAGAAAATAAACTCTATTAAAAAGGACAAGTTTTCTACCCATTTGGAATCATACATCCATACTTTTAATTTCTGACTGGCAATGTGTGGTTTCCTATATTGTGATCTGCACGCTGGGAAATGCAACACTTTTATATGTTAATCTCTTCTTTGCCTAACTCTGCATTTTACACATTTGTTATGCTATTTATGCCAATAATAGGAATTAAATTACAAAATGTCTACTTCTTTTTATATATTTTTATTGAAAAGTGATGTGCTCTATAAGTCGTTGATAATTTTGTGTGGAAGTTGTCCAGGTGGCTGAATTAAAGGAATTAACAAGCACTGCTTATGTTGCCAACTATTTCCTTAACTCCACTATCCTCTCTCCTATGTTTTGAATCTTTGCACTACCCACACTACGTCCAAGCTCTGTGAAGGGAGATATTTTATACTGGAATTAACAAGTACAATGAGGGACAGCTGACAAATAAATTAAACTTTGCTGATGAGGAATGTTCTATGAAAATTAACTTACTTTAGATTCAAGTTCAGATTTTACCATCACATTCTGAACCAACCACCTTCTACTCTGATAGTTAAGTATCGTAATCTTCCTTAGAAAACCATGCACTACCTTTGTATGTAAGTATGATTTATATCTATATTTCCATATTTTGGGAAATATGTTTTCATATTTTTCTCGTTTTGACTTTCACACACTATATTATCCTTGAAGAATTAGCACTAGATTTCTCTTCTTATATTACTAGCCATTCACAATTAATAAATGCTCAAAAATAGTTCACTAAGTTATGCATTTTGTAAATTAATTGACTTCAATATTCTTTTTTCTGAGCGTGTTTCTCCTTTCCTTTTCTATACAGAACCATTAATTTCTAAAGCATTTAGAGACAATTGCTTTTCTTTTAGATTCTGACAATTAGCTAAAGACTATTTTTATGTTATTTATATGATTAGCATCTAGATGTATTCCAAAATGCTTTTATTTATTTCTCTGTGTCACTGAAAATGTTTTTTTATTTAGATGAGCTTCAGGTCCTTTTTGTTATAGAAATGAGGATATTCTAACAATGTTTTTAATGCTTTTGACTACACAAAGGTACAAAAATCTATTACAATACATATTTTAATTAGTGAACAAAAATTTATCACTTGTCTTCCCCTTGTTCATCGATTTGCTTGAGCAGGCACCACACCAGTAACATCTCCATACATCCTTTAGCAAGCAAGTGTAGCCAAGGGCATCTGCTTGCTCCAGGAACAAGAAGAGCCTCCAAACCATTCCTTCAGGTCATGGGTCTATAATTGTTACTGGTTTTGGCATATCAAATGCAACATGGGTAGCTTGCCAGGCTCTGCCATGTAGGTGGTACACTCTCAGTAGTAAGCTCTCATCTCTTGCATTTACTGATGATCCTCAACAGGGAGAGATCGTCTTTTTCCCTTGGGTGGAACTTCGCTATCTCGGATTATGCCAGATAAATTATGTCTTCCTTTGGTCAAGCATCTTGAATGACAATACACAATGACATACTCAAAACTAAAGTTAATAAAACAGCCAAACTTTGGGGGTGACTTGCTGGCCACCACAAGAGGCAGTGCTGATTCTGTGTTTGGGGTTTACTTCCATCAGTGCTCAGGGAAACATGAGTTGCTGGGGCTTATGTCAGGGTTAGCGACATACAAGGCAAATAACCCTTGTGGCCACCTCTTCTGACTCTGCAAAAATATTTTTGATTTATTCTTACTTTTATTTTGACATCACACATTACTCAAAATCTAAATAAATAATATCAATTCAATAAATTAGTTCAAAGCCACACAAAATAGCTATTTATTAATATACTTCATATAAACCCTTAATGGCTTAATCATGTTCCATTAATTACTGACTAAAATATGATACAATAAGAATGTAGTAAGTATTTTTTTTCTGAAAAATAAACATGTGCAAATATGCATAAAAATAGCTAATGATGAAAGTTATATAGAATATATCAGCAATGTTTGAGTAGAGGCACTTTAAATTTTATATATTTATTTTCCTTTTATTCAATTTGAAAATTCTCATTATTAAAAATGAAAACAAAATGCTTTTATAATGGAAAACAAAAATAGTAAAAAACTTTTACTATTATAATGTAGGTCAAAATGAAACAATTCAGTGGTATTTCCATTGATATGTTATTCTAAATATTGCACTTTAATATTAACCATTAACTTTAACTCCTAATTTAGCATTTCTTATTTGTTAAAATATGTTCTAGCTCTCTGTTTTTAGACCTCTGTCTTTTTCTATATCTGTTATGTAACATAACTTTGAATGTCCTTCCTTTGAATGGTGTTCTTTTGAGAAAACATATTGAAAAAAGGAAAATTTTTTGATTCCAAGAAAATATTTGGGAAAACCAATGTTTTTTAAGCTTTCATAGTGAATAGAAATTTTTTTCCATGCACAATGTTGAATTAGAATTCACCTCAGGCACTTTTGGTCTATAGCTGCAATTTAATGCAGTTCTGTGGTACTCTC
>JAJIBD010034285.1:0-12128 GCA_021461705.1 Cryptotis parvus | reverse complement strand
ATTCTATAGTGGCTTCGACTCCCAGTCCATTAATTTGCATCCTGTTGCCAGTGAGACGCCTGTTCTTGGTAGCTTACACCTATTCCATTTATTGATTGGCTGTTAGAACAGCTTATTTGAGATCATATTCATGATCTCCACGGTTGGAGATTATGCTGGATCATCAACCTTCAGGATCATGTGCATGAATTAACTGGTGCATGGTTTACCAGTGAAAAACATTACTGGCAACCAGAATTCACAGGTAGTCAACTAATTATAAACTCACTTTACTAATACATACTCCTTTTCCAGACTTGTTGCCCTATTTTAGATATTTAGGAATTAATTACCTGAAGTTTCAGGACTACAAGAGAGGGCTGGTTCAGAAAGAAGTGGAAGTAACCTTAGGTTATAGAGAGGGTTCCATGTTATGTTCTTCTTCCTGTATCATCTTATAAGAACTATGGAAATCTTTTATGTTGTCAGAAATCTTATGTTATGTCATCTTCACATTCACTACTCTTGCTTTTGCCCCCAGTATTTGTTGCCTGAGATTATGCTCAAAAAACTCTTCCAGCTGTTTGGAAGGTTCTCCCTATGGGGAACTACAACAATGAAATGTTCAATGGTTTCTAAAGTTGCTAAAAATGTACACCAAGCACGCTAGTTCTGTATTCACAAATATATAAGGTTTCCATAAATAATACTACGAGGTATTTAGATTTTTTTTCTTACAGAACTTGATTCTATATTTTGTTATAAAGACACTAAGAATATTCAGGAAGAAATGATCCATTTCAAACACACAGGTAAATTCTTTGGAAGAAGCTTTTTCTGTGTAGACACTTAAATATAACATGTTTATATGGGTAAGCACCTATTTATGACCACAAACTCTGAATTCTACACAGATAGTGCCTGTTCTTCGGGAGAGAGCTTCCTTATGGAAAAATAAAATAAAGCATTAATTATAGTACCTTAAAAAAATAATCAATATGCTCTTGGCTTTCTGGACCCCAAAATATTGCTTCTCTTTTTATAGAGGAGGCCCTAGCACCACAAAGTGTTCCAGAAAAATGAGCATTTAGGTTTAATGGTTAACTAATTTGGGTTTTAATGAATATAAACTCTGATGGGAAGTGATCAATTACTTGGCCTTTGCCATTTTGTAGGTCTGTAAAGTGTTCTTTTAGCTTCTACTCATTGATACAGTACTTTTATGAGCAAAATATAAATAACATCTCATCTAGTTAATAATTATTTTTAGGAACATGCAAATTTTAGTAAAAATCGTTAAGAAGCTGCTTTACTTCTATCTTGTTAAGCATTATGTGGGCATGTCCAAATACCTTGAGATCTATTAACAGCTGTATTAATATGCTAAAAACTCTTCAGCGGCACCCTCTGAGAACATCATGCAACAATTAGGAGGATGGGATCAGAGTAAGATAGACAGTTGGCAACTACACCACCTCCGCTTTATATTGATGACATCGTTCTAATAACACCAAACATTAGCCGAGCGGCAAGTGCAAAAAGCCATGGCTGGCTTCAATCTATAATGTGGAAAATAGGTCTACAGCTGAATCTCAGCGTAAAACTTATGTCAATGAAAAATGAACTAGTTCCAGAGGCCCCATTCACTCTCAATGGGATAAAAAAAATATCTCTGAATGCAGCAGTTACGTGTACCTAGGTCGATAAGTCAACATGATGAACCACCTGAAACCTGAGCTGTGCAGGAGGATGAGAGCGGCATGGAACGCTTCAAAGTGCTACTATGAAGAACTTGGCTAAAAAGACAAATAACCTCCAGCTCTGGGGCATATCTTCAACTCCACCATTCTCCCTGCAATAACATATGCCTCAGAGACCTGGGCCCTACAAAAGCAGGATGAGAACACTATTCCGGTCTCCCAAAGAGAATCGAAGACCTATGCTTGGAATGTCACTCACTAAGTGAAAGAAGGAATCCGAACTCCGACCTCAGTCGCTGTTCCAGTCAGGGACACTGTCTCGTTTGTCAAGGCATCAAAAAATCAGATGAGCTTGAGACAAGTACTGCTATCTGGAGACTAGCTGTTACTGACTGGATCCAATGGGATGTCATAAGATCACATGGCTGCCCACCTACAGGATGGTGATGGGTCAGACTTCTTCGTCAATACCCTAAAGGAAACTGTTTGAGGCTCTTTGTATTCCTGAAGCAACCAGATGCCATTAAGCCTACACTGTACGTGATAGGTCAAATGGAAATATTACTGGAATGCCTCTCGAGCAAATCGATGAATAATGGGATGTCAAGTCAAGTATTGTATTACATCTTGTTTTGTATCTCTTTCTATAGATACACTACAAAATCCTGCTATTATAAATCTAGAGTAGTGTTTTAGAGCTGCTTCCCATCCTCTATGTTTAGATTTATTTCAAAAATCTTACTGAATTAGTGAAGCTGGTTATACTGGAAACTTTAACAGGATAAATTTTTTTCTCACTGGTTTTATCAGTTGTTGTTCAAGTACCAAGGAACTGGTAATTGCCTCTATAAATCAACTAGATACAGAATCCCCTGTAGACATTTTGCACGACTTTATTTTCTGAAATTCATATTTCGGTAAATAGGTAAGTAGTTATTTTTTCATGCTACACTCTGTAATTCCTCTTTTAAAATCTCTGATGTGGAAAATGTATTTTGAGCAGGAAAGTAACTTTGACTACTAGAAAACAATAACCTTATCAGTTCAGTAAAAATAATTTACAAACTATTACAAGATAGGTGAATATTCACCAAATTGGGGATTAATACAGGAGTTAGGATGAAATGAGATATATTAAGTATTGCAATATGAAAAAAATAGTCTTGTACCAAAATTATGCAAATGAAAGGTGAGAAATACACCAGTGCTTTAGTTCAAGGGAGGTGAGGTTCAGTCTTAGGCAGCAAACTGGGTTCCATTCCCTACACTGCACATGAAGCTTCGAGGCCCAGCCAGGGGTGATCCTGAGCCCAGAATTAGGACAGTCTGGAATACAGAGGAGTAGGCGACCCTAAGCCCCACTTCCCCTTCATAAATAATACAAAGAATAACAAAGGATAAAGTTCAGTCCTAAATTGCCATGTTCTTTTCATACATTAAATATAGAAAAATATATTTTAGTTGAAAATTATTTTTATGTTTCTAGCGAATGGTAAGTCCCCTTAACAATTTTGTCATCTTTTTTTGTAATTATAAACAAAAAACTAGACATGTCAATAAATAATATTGATATTAAAAAGTAGAGAGGGGGGGAGAAGGAAGGAAGGAATTGGAGTCCTAAGACATTATAAGAATTACATATCAAACAAAAAATAATGACTGAATCCTAGAAGCATAAATATATAACCACTGTTGATTTAACAAATAATTTAAGAAAGAACTTAGAGATATATCCTACTGAATTTTCATATTATTCAAAGGGACCAATACCACTAATATCTTCAATGAAATGAGTCTCATAATCTAAAGAGGTAAGTTCTCAATTAAATACCAAAAAATATTATACTTCAAATGAGTTCTACTGCCTCTCTAAATTCATTTTAAGGTGGAGGCTTAGAGAACAGAAGTGAAGTTCATTTGAGGGAAATGCTATTTAATTAGGGTTATTCAATATCTATGAGAAAGAAGTATTTTCCTCAGAGAAAAGGCATGTATAATGAGTTAGAAATCTGAACAATTACTTTGGGTTATCTAGATGAGAATTTCATATGGTCAGAGAATTAATAAAACTGAACAAATTGAATAATTGGGTGAAAATGAATACATTAGTCTAATTTCTAGACTGCCATAGTAATTTAATAACTTTATTATTAGACATAATACATTGCATCGTCTTTGCTCTATTCACAGAGTTTTCACAGTTTGACTGTATACACTTCAAGGACAGTCCTGATTTTCTTACAGAAAGAGGTTGTAAAATCTTTTTATACACAACTATTTTTGAGGCCACATCTGGTAAATGTTCACATATAGCAACATTTTTACCTCTGGTAAATTAAAGTGAAACTCCTTTTCTTTGAAACCACAGATCTGGTAAGTCTGGCACTAAGAGAATATAAATTTTCCCATAAATTGAAAACTAACCCTTATAGATTGTTTATTTCAAACATTATTTTTTTCTCCCTATTAACCACTCTGTAGTAAAAGTTATACAAATAAAATGTAAGATGCTATTGCAGGGCACATAAGAGAAACAAGGAAAGGGAATGGATTGAAAAAAAAAGAAATTGTTAAAATACTACCCAAAGTGCTACACAGATAAATCACAAAATTGTCATGGTGTGGTAAAAAATTGCTAGGGGCTATTTTGATTGTGTTATTCACACCCATGGCATTATTTTAAAACAAGGATAAATTACAACCCACACACACATGCATACACACATATATGTATATTTTAACAATACATGCATATAAATTTATTTGTCTACATAAATATATATTGATATTAAGAATGATTAATAGGAGAAGGAGCCATGGCTTAGCAGGGAGGACACTTGCCTTACACATGGCCTCCCCAGGTTGATCAACCCACATGACCCTCAAATACCGTCAGTAGAATTTCCTGAGTGCATAGCGAGGAATAACTGTTAACATTGCCATACTCTGACCCAAAAGTGAATATATATGTATGTATATTCACTTTTTGGGTCATATATATATATATATATACGTGTGTGTTACATATATATAGTTATATATATTTGTACACATATTATATATCTAGTTTTACAACCACTTATTTGGATATAACCCTGATAAATGATAAGTAAAAGGGAATCTTAAAGAAACATCTACATTACAAGCCTTCCAGGAGTGATTCCTGAGCACTAGGCCAGTGGTGACCCTGAAAACTGCTAGGTGTGGCCCAAATACCAAAAGAACAAGAGAGAAAAGAAGTAAAGAGAAATGCTATTTGAATTCAAAATTCTTACACTATATCCTCTCTAGAAAATGAGGAAACTAGCTCATATTTATATCTTAACAGCAGGATTCAAATTATCAGCTGCCAAAATATTAAATTTGTGATATTTTGCCACATATAAATTTCTGTTTTTTTAACTTTGGGGCACACTTGGCAGTGCTAAGGGGGCTTCTCCTGGCTGTGTTATTCACACCCAGTGGTGCTCTGCATATCGCACAATGCCAGAGTGGGGACCATACAATGAGTTGTGCCAACACTTTCCAGACAAAGCATGCTTTGCATGGAGCTCAATTCATTCTGTCCTTTTACATATTTTATTTATGTAGAAACTCAGCTTGATGGAGTGTGGAAGGAGAATTAGGAAGAATAGCCTTTGGCAGATAAGAAGCTGGAAATGTCTTATAAAGAAAAACTACTGCTTTAATATATAAACATTGTTTATTCCCCCTTTAGAACTTTTCCCAGATATTATGCCATTATTTTCTTATATATGCAATTATTTTCATATCTTCCAAGTTGTGTCTCTTGATCAAATTTAGTGCTACAGCTTGAAGAGTTCACTTCCTGTAGAAAATTTTTGATGTGGCAACATGGACCATTCCTCAAAGATGTAAAATTCGAGTTTTTAATTGAAGTTTTATTTTTATTCATATTGTGTTGTCAAATATTGTTTTTCAATGGGACCAAAAGAATAGAGAAGAAGCTTAATGCCAGGCAAATGAAGTCAAGACCTGAAATAAAAACAAGACATGGAAGCAATTGTGTTTAAAGTGTCATGTGGTCTGGAGAGAACACACTGTTCAAAAGTCTTCAAGGAGTGTAAAGGAATGTGCTGACACTTTCCATCATCAGACTTGAAAGTATGGTATGAAGATTTAATAAATACAAAGGAAGTTTAGCTCTCATTGTATTCAAAATTTAGGGCAAGGTGTATCAGAGAGATGAGTGCAGAGCCAAACCACTTCACTTTGGTGCACAAAGATGAGAATTCAAGGCTTCTTCTCCTATTACTTTTTCCAAATCAACATGGTCACATATATTCTTATTCAGATCTTGCTTTCTTGTGATTGCCACCTGTAGAGCAGGGAAGTTTATCTCTTTACAGAACTACTTAATCTTTTGCTGATTATTGTCCTTTAAAACTAAACCTTCTACTCTTCTTTAGTGACTCACTGGACACCCAAAATAACATTTAAAAAAATCTGTTATAGGTTCACAGCTTACAATGTGGTGTGCCTTACTACATTCAGACTAAAATTAATAAGTAAAAAAATTATATTTTATAATGACTTAAAATATGGTGAAAGGCCTTGACTAGAGTTAGGCAGCAAATCTTCACAAATTATTTCACAATCAACTTTTAGTAGTCCTAGTAATTTTGTTAAAATACATTGTAAGGGGTTTGAACTGATATTAGTAATTCATCCTTTACATATGCACCATTCCATCAGGTCATGGAAATGAGGTCTCTGCTGGTGTGGCAGGCCAGGGCTAGAATGTGCCTCTCCTCCCAGGCACCTTTTGATCAGCTGGGCACAGGGAGAGCCGTAGCAGCTCTGCCCCAGGTATATGAGTCTCTGGATCAGCACACCTGAGTTGGGCTTGAAAAAGACTGCTGTAGGATGGGTCTCTGATGAGCTGGGCTTGTGATCAGCTCTTCTGCTGGGTGGAGCTCCTGACAAGTGGGGAGTCCACTCATCAACAAGAATTGTAAAATGATAAGATCTTAAATATTTTTGTTCCAAATGACAGACTAAATTGGGCCAGCCACCTTCTCACAGTGAAAGAAAGATCAACTGTCCAAGACTGCTGGTAAACAGAGGTAGAAAGAATCACATTGTGCACATACTTAGGAGCTTTCAGACTATGGAGATAGCTTCTCTATGATATCTGTGAAAAAATATTCACTTAGCAACAATAATAAGTTTTCATTATATCATATTTAATTTCCAGAATAACTTATTTTAAAGTTATACTTATTTTCTAAAATGATTTTGGTGTGAAATAAATTATTTTGAATTTTACATGACAAGAAAACTTGGCCACACATGCTACTTATGCATATGTGATAGAAATAAATGAATGATGTAGATCAATTGCAAATTGTGTACCACCTTATGCTTTAATCTCCTATGAGCCCATCATCATTGTGAATGTTGAATTCCTTTTTCAGTTTTCTTGAAAATAATACCAGTAGGAAAAAATAACTAAAAGACCTGCCTGGGACTTCATACTGATATTCAAAGGAATGTCTTGATTAATTTATGTAAATTCAACTTAACAATACTTTTATTATTTAATTTAAAGTATATTACCAGAGGGTGGTAAGGGCTTAGCCAGTCCCTGGCCAAGTCCCAACATCTCAAGGGTTTGCTCACACATGGGGGAGGGTCCATGCTGGGGCAACTTGGAGCAGGGATTTGGGTGCCCATTCCTCCACCTGCATGCCAGCTACCCGGAAGAGAGATGCCAGACCTACAGCTCCATCAGCAACCCCAGAAGAGATCCGGACCCAACCACTCTAGACCCACAGCTGCACCGCTTTGCCCCACGTAGAAGCAACCCATGGTGCTGACCTCTGGAGGGTGGTAAGGGGATCAGTCAGCCCATGGCTGGAGTCCAACATTGCTCCAAGGGTTCCCTCACCGCTGTGGAGGAGGTCCACGCTGGAAGGACTTGGAGCAGGGATTTGGGATCTTCCTATTCCTGGAGCAAGCCGATGCCCTTGGGCTACACTTTCTTGGTGTGTAATATGGTGACATTACTGGTTCCCACTCAAGAAAAATCGATGAACAACAGGAAGACAAGTGATAGAAGTGATACAAGTGAGATTGTAATTGATGTCTATTATGTAGGTAGCGTTATCAAAAGGTAAATGACATTCTATCTCAGTTCTATCACTTGTCTTCACATTGATCATCGATTTGCTTGAGCGGCACCAGCAACATCTGGTTATATCCTGTCACATGCTAGTGTGGCCCAAGGGCATCTGCTCATTCCAGGAACACAGAGAACCTCATACCATCAGGTCGTAGAAATGAGGTATATAATTGTTACTGGTATTTGGCATATCAAATAAGACACCAGTAGCTTGCCAGGCTCTACCGTGAGGGTGGGATACTCTTTTAGTCACCTCTAATGTCGAGTATTTATTGATGAACCGTGAGGCCACATGATCAGTAGTCTGCTGGGTGGAGCTCTTACCAGTGGGGGTGTCCTGATGTGGAAGATTGTGGCCCTCATTGGTGTGGAGGTCCTCTGACTTCTTGTGAGGCTCTGCTGGTGTGGCAGGCCAGAGCTAGAATCCACCTCTCTTCCCAGGCACCTTTTGATCAGCTGGGCGCAGGGAGCCGGTAGCAGCTCTGCCCCAGGTTTATGAGTTTCTGGATCAGCATACCTGAGCTGGGCTTGAAAAAAGACTGCTGTAGGATGGGTCTCTGATGAGCTGGGCTTGTGATCAGTTCTTCTGCTGGGTGGAGCTCTGATTTGTGGGGAGTCCAGATGTTGAAGATGGCGGCCTTCATAATGTGGAGGTTCCTCTGGCTTCTTGTGAGAGGCTCTGCTGGGGTGGCGGGATAGGGCTAGAACCTGCCTCCCCTATTGAATTGGATCTCCAAATCAATATTTATTCCTATTTCATGAGAATCATCATAACCACTGATAGTTAAATGCTTTATATCACTGCCATGTTTGAACACAATGATACAAATGCCTCAGAGGTGTTAATATTTTTTAAATTTAAGAATTTTCAGTTGCTGGAATCTAGGGAAATCTATTTGATAAAATGAAAATAAACTCTATTAAAAGGACAAGTTTTCTACCCATTTGGAATCATACATCCATACTTTTTTAATTTCTGACTGGCAATGTGTGGTTTCCCTATATTTTGTGATCTGCGCTGGGAAATGCAACACTTTTATATGTTAATCTCTTCTTTGCCTAACTCTGCATTTTACACATTTGTTATGCTATTTATGCCAATAATAGGAATTAAATTACAAAATGTCTACTTCCTTTTTTATATATTTTTATTGAAAAGAGTGATGTGCTCTATAAGTCGTTGATAATTTTTGTGTGGAAGTTGTCAGGTGGCTGAATTAAAGGAATTAACAAGCACTGCTTATGTTGCCAACTATTCCTTAACTCCACTATCCTCTCTCCTATGTTTTGAATCTTTGCACTCACCCACACTACGTCCAAGCTCTGTGAAGGGAGATATTTTATACTGGAATTAACAAGTACAATGAGGGACAGCTGACAAATAAATTAAACTTTGCTGATGAGGAATGTTCTATGAAAATTAACTTACTTTTAGATTCAAGTTCAGATTTTACCATCACATTCTGAACCAACCACCTTCTACTCTGATAGTTAAGTATCTTAATCTTCCTTAGAAAACCATGCACTACCTTTGTATGTAAGTATGATTTATATCTATATTTCCCATATTTTGGGAAATATGTTTTCATATTTTTCTCGTTTTGACTTTCACACACTGTATTATCCTTGAAGAATTAGCACTAGATTTCTCTTCTTATATTACTAGCCATTCACAATTAATAAATGCTCAAAAAATAGTTCACTAAGTTATGCATTTTGTAAATTAATTGACTTCAATATTCTTTTTTTCTGAGCGTGTTTCTCCTTTCCTTTTCTATACAGAACTTTTAATTTCTAAAGCATTTAGAGACAATTGCTTTTCTTTTAGATTCTGACAATTAGCTAAAGACTATTTTTATGTTATTTATATTGATTAGCATCTAGATGTATTCCAAAATGCTTTTTATTTATTTCTCTGTGTCACTGAAAATGTTTTTTTATTTAGATGAGCTTCAGGTCCTTTTGTTATAGAAATGAGGATATTCTAACAATGTTTGTGCTTTTGACTACACAAAGGTACAAAAAATCTATTACAATACATATTTTAATTAGTGAACAAAAATTTATCACTTGTTACTTGTCTTCCCCTTGTTCATCGATTTGCTTGAGCAGGCACCACACCAGTAACATCTCCATACATCCTTTAGCAAGCAAGTGTAGCCAAGGGCATCTGCTTGCTCCAGGAACAAAAAGAGCCTCAAAGCCATTCCTTCAGGTCATGGGTCTATAATTGTTACTGGTTTTGGCATATCAAATGCAACATGGGTAGCTTGCCAGGCTCTGCCATGTAGGTGGTACACTCTCAGTAGTAAGCTCTCATCTCTTGCATTTACTGATGATCCTCAACAGGAGAGATCGTCTTTTCCCTTAGGTGGAACTTCGCTATCTCGGATTATGCCAGATAAATTATGTCTTCCTTTGGTCAAGCATCTTGAATGACAATACACAATGACATACTCAAAACTAAAGTTAATAAAACAGCCAAACTTTGGGGGGTGACTTGCTGGCCACCACAAGAGGCAGTGCTGATTCTGTGTTTGGGTTTACTTCCATCAGTGCTCAGGAAACATGAGTTGCTGGGGCTTATGTCAGGGTTAGCGACATACAAGGCAAATAACCCTTGTACCACCTCTTCTGACTCTGCAAAAATATTTTTGATTTATTCTTACTTTTATTTTGACATCACACATTACTCAAAAATCTAAATAAATAATATCAATTCAATAAATTAGTTCAAAGCCACACAAAATAGCTATTTATTAATATACTTCATATAAACCCTTAATGGCTTAATCATGTTCCATTAATTACTGACTAAAAATATGATACAATAAGAATGTAGTGCAAAGTATTTTTTTCTGAAAAATAAACATGTGCAAATATGCATAAAAATAGCTAATTATGAAAGTTATATAGAATATATCAGCAATGTTTGAGTAGAGGCACTTTAAATTTTATATATTTATTTTCCTTTTTATTCAATTTGAAAATTCTCATTATTAAAATGAAAACAAAATGCTTTTATAATGAGGAAAACAAAAAATAGTAAAAAAACTTTTTACTATTATAATGTGGTCAAAATGAAACAATTCAGTGGTATTTCCATTGATATGTTATTCTAAATATTACACTTTAATATTAACCATTAACTTTAACTCCTAATTTAGCATTTCTTATTTGTTAAAATATGTTCTAGCTCTCTGTTTTTAGACCTCTGTCTTTTCTATATCTGTTATGTACACATAACTTTGAATGTCCCTTCCTTTGAATGGTGTTCTTTTGAGAAAACATATTGAAAAAGGAAAATTTTTTGATTCAAGAAAATATTTGGGAAAACCAATGTTTTTCAGCTTTCATAGTGAATAGAATTTTTTTTTCCATGTACAATGTTGAATTAGAATTCACCTCAGGCACTTTTGGTCTATAGCTGCAATTTAATGCAGTTCTGTGGTACTTTATTATTGATTTATCTGGCTTGAAGCTACTGAAAACTATAGGTTGCTAAACATTTGGGGAGAAATCATATTGGAGAGTCAGTCTTAGTTCAGAAAGGAAAGCTGGTTTTTTGAACAGTAGGGTTTTTGTTGCTTTCTCTTTTCCTTTGCTCAAAACAAGCAGCATAAAATATGCTAAATAGTGTCATATATTGATTGAAGTGATGTTGGGATATTTTTGTAGTTTAAGTAGTATTTATTTTACTTTAGATTTCTTCAGTTTCTTTTCAAAATATAAGTTCTCAGGGAGACTTCCCCGTTTAGATTTTCTTGGCTATGTACAGAACAGGAGTTCCAACAATGAGCTGTTTGGTTTCTAATAGAAATATGCAATTGTGACTAAGGTGATTTTCAAAATATAGACATTTGCATATCTTGCCTTATTTTTTAACAACAATATGTTTTTGCATCTGATTGATGTTTTGATGCTATGGCATTTCTAATAATGTGGTTTTCATATCTAAAATGAAAATACAGATTTTTAGATAAAAGTGAAAAGCAACAAAATCTGTGTTTCATTGAAATGCATTGATGTAACATTTTATATAAATAATTCTAAATTTAGTTATTGCACATTAACTAAGGCCTGCTATTTTAATCTTATAGTAATTGTTCTATGGGTGATTTTTCATATTAGGCATCTATGTAAGTGCTGAGGTCAAGCAATAGCTACAAGAGGTGATTCTGTAAATAGAATTCACATGTAAAGTTATTTTCAGTTTTAAGTGATATTAGTATAAGTACATTACAAGTAACTGAGGATTAATAAAATCATTTGAATAATTAAGTTTTAATTGTTCTATATATGTG
>JAJIBD010034284.1:0-14592 GCA_021461705.1 Cryptotis parvus | reverse complement strand
AAGAATTGAACCTGCAGCCCGACTTGCTGTACTATTGCTCTGGCCTCTGTGGTTTTGTTTTTGTTTTTAATAATTTATTTTGTTTTGTTGGCCACACCTGATTGTGTACTCCTGTCTCTATACTCAGGGATCTAACCCAGGTTGGCTGCATGCAAGGCTAGCACCTTCCCTGCTGTGCTACCTACCACTCTGGTCCTGTCATTATTATTTTTGGACACTTCAGACATGGGCAACGTCAAAATAAAAAAAACTAAGTAAGAGGTTTGCAAGGAATTCTGGCCACTGTCCCCGTCTACTTCCACAGAGGGATCTAGGCTGTATCCCAGAAAAGTTGTGTTCTTTTCCCTCCTCCAGAATCTTTTTCGGTTATTTGCCAGGTTGGATCATTGTGGCCATTAGACACAGGTGTACCGTCCAGGCAGGGGTGTGCTGGGCTCAGTGGGGCTCACAGTGGGGTAGGGGTGAGCGCAGCTGAGAGGCTGGTTCATTCAGAGGCTGAGAGAAGCCAGGGCTGAGGACCTGCACCTGAGACCAACCTCACATGTGGTATGAAGCTCCCCAGGGCGTCATCTCTTTCTGGCTTGCCCCTGGCTTTGCCCGCCCTCCCTCCCCACTGGCCTGTCTCACTTAGGAAATCTTAGGCTCAGGCAGTAAATCTGATGCCTCTTGGCTTTAGGTTTCCACTGTGGTCTGACCCCGTGTCAGTGGAGTGTGTTTTCTCTTCGCTTGAGTGAAGACGCGGCCATCTACCTGCTCTCTGGGCCTAGACCATGAAGGGTGTCTCTGCACCCATCTGGGCCTAGACCATGAAGGGTGTCTCTGCACCCATCTGGGCCTAGACCATGAAGGGTGTCTCTGCACCCATCTGGTTGCTCTGCGTGTGGTCAGGAGGGACTGTGGTCCCCGGAGTTCAGGGTTCAGGTATCCTTGGCCACCAGGAGCCCTGACCAACCCGCTTCAGAGGTCGGTCTCCAAAGCTTCCTTATTTGGGCCTAGATCCTCAGAATTTGGACTGGCGTGTTCTCAGAATGGAGCAGGGAGCTGTGACTTCTTTGGGTCGGGGCTGAGGAACTTGGTGGTGACATGACATGCTTTGGGGTGACTGCCCCTCTTGGCTTGAGCGCTCCTGGGGAGGCCAGTTGCTGTCTGTGCTGGCCCTCTTCCCCTGCCCGCTTGTCTGGTCTGCGGGCTGAGCAGGTGCACTAAACGTTTCTGGCAGGAAAAAGTAAACTTCTGCGGGCCTGACCGTCTTGCTTTCCTTCCTAGAAGCCTCCTCTGTCACCTTTCCATTCCACTGTCTGCCTTTCAGCCCCGCCACCATCTCCCCTCCCAGCCTGGCCGCCTGCGGACCCCCACGCTGCCCCCCCCAGTGCCTGCTGATTGGTATCTGTTAATTAATGTCGCCCAGGGCCTCTCCTGCTCAGAGGCCCGATAAGGGGAAATGGATGTCCATTTCTATCTATCTTTTCTTACCTCCCGGCTCGCCCCACCACCACGCACAGCCACACACCCTCTCCCACGCCGACATGTTGACCCCTGGGCCGTCGCCTCTCCCCTGGCTCCGGGACGCCACAGCCAGCAGAATTGTTCTTTTGTCCCTTGCCCACAGATGCCAGCAGTGTTGGGGTGAGGAGCTGCTGGCCTGGACACGTGGGTTAGGCCTGAGAGGGTGGGCACGGGCAGAGGGTGGCTGCAGGGGCCAGGGAGAGCCCCAAGGGGGGCCTCTGTATGTGCCTTCCTGTCTAGTACATGTGCACCGGGTAGAAAATGAGGAGGATGTGGGGTTTGCAGAGATGGGGGTGACGCGGACTGTGGGTACCCGGTCAGACGGGCCCATTTTGTTTGGGGGCCACCTGGCGGCAGTGCTCAAGGACTTACTCCTGACTTTGCACTCAGAGGTCATTCCTGGTGGACTCAGGGACAATATGGGGCGCTGGGGACCAGACATGGTACATGCCCCACCTGTGGTACTGTGGCTGCAGCCTCACATGGGCCCATTTTGAGGTTTAGGACCAAAGCCGGGCCTCAAGACCTGTCCATAGGAGCTGCAGCTAAGAGCGGGCTTTCATGTGCCATCGCCACATGATGCAGGTGTGCAGGGGACGAAGGTGCCGCGAGGCCCACGTCAGCTCTGCGCCCCAGCACACCGGGTTGATGAGGGCCTTCAGTGGAGGAGCCAGAGGTTCCTCGCTAGCCGTGACTACCCAGTAGAGGTGAATGGCACTCGCTGCCTGCCCACCCCGTACTTTTCTTTCTTCACTCTTGTAAATCAAGACGATAATGTCTTGGCCGAGCAATAGTACAGTCGGGAGGGCATTTGCCTTGCAATGGCTGTCCCAGGTTCGATCCCCGGCATCCCATGTGGTCCCCCACAAGCACCACCAGGAGTAATTCCTGAGTGCAGAGCCAGGAACCCCTGAGCATCACCAGGTGTGAACCCTCCTCCAAAAATAATATCAAAATAAAATACATAAACAACTCCTTAAATGACACAAGCATTTAATTCCTCCAAAAGCCTCTCCAAACAGTTGAGAAATCCCATGGAACGAATAGCCAGAGCGAGGATAACAACTGTCAGTATTGACTGAGCTCTCATTAGTTCCGTCTTTCCACGAATTCCTGCCTCATTGCTGCAGGACAGAGAGTTGGGGGGAGGCAGAATCCCAAGGGGGGGTACACCCCCTCCCCACACGCTGACCTGGAACTCCCCGCCAGCCGCTCTGACCCTCACCCCGTCCCCCTCTTACCACAGGCTTCTCCAGCCTCTCGCTGGGGGACCAGATGAGCCTGCTGCAGAGCGCCTGGATGGAGATCCTCATCCTGGGCATCGTGTACCGCCGCTGCCCTACGACGACAAGCTGGTGTACGCGGAGGACTACATCATGGACGAGGAGCACTCCGTCTGGCGGGGCTGCTGGAACTCTACCGCGCCATCCTGCAGCTCGTGCGCAGGTACAAGAAGCTCAAGGTGGAGAAGGAGGAGTTTGTGACGCTCAAGGCCCTGGCCCTGGCCAACTCTGGTAAGGGGTGCAGGACGCTGGTATGGGTGTGAGGGGACTTCAGAAGTCTCTTTTGCAGGTCTGTGGGGGGCGGGTCACAGTCCTGAGTCTGGGAGGGCAGCCGCTGGGAGGGATGGGGATGGGAGAAGCCGGAGATTCCCAAGATGGTGCAGGGGGTGGCCTGGTGCTGGGATGCAACTGACTTTGCATGCCTCAGAGGCATTAGGGGCCCAGCCAGTATCACTTGTCTTCCCATTGTTCATCAGTTTGCTCGAGTGGGCACCAGTAACATCTCCATTTGTTGGGAATGGGGTCCATTGTTACTGCTTTTTGGTATATCGAATGCACCACGGGTAGCTTGCCAGGCTCTGCCGTGGTTCTGGGTTCATCCTAGGGGCCCCAGTCCTTTTCTAGCCAGCCAGTGCAGGCACCATATAGCCCACAGTGCCGTGGGCTGACAGTCTGTGAGCGTTCCTCACCCACTTGTGCCCTAAGACCTTTTTTTTTTAAACTTTTGGGTTACACCCAGGGGATCACTCCTGGCTCTGCACTCAGGAATTACTCCAGGCGGTGCTCGGGGACCATATGGGATGCTGGAGATCGAACCTGCAAGGCAAACACCCTCCCCACTGTGCTATTGCTCCAGCCCCCACCCCCACCTCACGACATTCTTGTGCTCCAGACCAGCCCTATAGTTGAGGCTGTGGACTCCAGTGTCCAGGCTGCCCAGTGTCCAGGCAGCTTCTTTACCCCTCCGCCAAGTGGCTTCACACTGTGCCTTGGTTTCTTCATCAGCAAAGGGACCCATAGCAGATCCCATCCTACAAGACATCTTGGTGTAGTGGGTAGCGTTTATTTGGATTACCTCAGCTGATCCTTACCACGTAGTGCAGGGAAGGTGTTTGCCTTGCACGAGGCCAGCCCTGGTTCGATCCCCAGCATCCGATATTGTCCCCCGAGCACCACCAGGAGTAATTCCTGAGCACAGAGCCAGGAGTAACCCCTGAGTATCGCCGGTGTGAACCAGAAAGCAACAACAAAAAAAAAAAAAACAACTGAGCCGTTTGTAGCTTCCTCTTGTCTGTCCCAGCATCGGGAGGAATCTTCCAGAGGAGCTGTGTCTCCTGGCTGAGGATGAAGGAGGCCCCAGCTGTAACTAATGCCACCACCTGGACTGCACTCGGGGAGAGAGGGGCTGGTATTAGGCAGTGAGGTGAGTATGCTGTGGTCTCTATCCACCGGTGAGGGCAGGTCCCCTCGGGTTGCTGCTGGAGTTGGGGGAGGGGAGAGACAGGTTCGTTCCTTGGGCAGAGTTAGATGGAGCACAGAAATTTGTTGCTGTTGTTTTGGGGGCCACCCCTGGCTGTGCTCAAGGGTTACTCCTGGCTCTGCACTTTGAGTGACTCCCAGCAGAGCTAAGGGTTCAAATGGGATGCCTAGATGGAACCTACATTGGCCACGTGCAAGGCAAACACCCTTCCCGCTCCAGGCCTGGGACACACAGAGTTGCTGTGCGGTGGTCAGGCTTGTCTAGACCTGACACTTAGGTTTTGATTTGGTTTGTTTGGGGCCATACATGGCAGAGGGACAGTGTGGTCTTGGGGTTCCCTCATGCAAAACAGGTGCATTATCTCTTACCCTGTTCAACTGTGTCACCCTGGTTTTAGCACAGAGCCTGCTGTGGGTGGGGTTAATTTTTCAAGTTGGGCCAGGGATACAAGACTAGCTCTGACGCTTTGTGGTATCTTCTCGGCCAGCGGGTGAGGGGCGCAGAGGAGAGAGAGAGCGCCAGAAGCAGGGGCAGTTGGTCTGCATAGGAGAGCAGTGGGCTTTGCTGGGTCCTTCACTTCCCTCCGTCCCCAGCAAGGAGGGACAGCTGACCCCTAATGGGAGGCCCCAGAGAGGACTCAGAGGTTGTTGGTTCCCCTCAGATCCCCCGACAGTGGCCCAAGCCCAGCTGTGGAATTTGCTGCTCACCTCAGACAGCTGCTTTCACCAGAGATCTCCCCTCATGGGATTGAGGGTTCCAGACCTGACCCCGGGGGCCACTGCAGCCACAATGGAGCCACGCGGGGTGAACAAATAGCTGGAGTTCCTGGGAGCGAGGACCAGCTCTGCAGAGGAAGAGGCTGTGGCCGCTTCCTTTTCTTGCTCTCGCTTCACCTGTCATGCCTGTCTCCTTCCTTTCTCCTGAAGGCACCTGAACCCTGTCTCGGGCTCTGTTCCCGGGAGCCTGCCCTAATATCAAGAAGGACGAGTATAAAGTTCAAATCCCCATTCCACATCCGCTTTTTGCTTTTTTTTTTTTTTTTTTAAAGTTTCTTGGGACACACCCAGCAATGCTTAGGGGTTACCCATTTCTCTGCACTTAGGAATCATTCCTGGCAGTGCTCAGGGGACCATATGGAATGCCAGGAGTCAAACCCAGGTCAGCAGCATGCAAAGGCAAACGCCCTACCTGCTGTACTATCGCTCCAGCCCCCTCAAATCTCTTTATTAAAAAAAAATTACTGAATGA
The DNA here is from genome assembly GCA_021461705.1 of Cryptotis parvus. Taxonomy (NCBI): domain Eukaryota; kingdom Metazoa; phylum Chordata; class Mammalia; order Eulipotyphla; family Soricidae; genus Cryptotis; species Cryptotis parvus. The sequence continues at coordinate 9,075 of JAJIBD010034284.1, read as the reverse complement.
AAGCAGACAAATAATTAAGCACTTTGGGGGCGGCACACCTATTGGTGTTTGGGGGCTTCTCCTGGCTCAGTGCCTGGGGCCCTGCTGTTAGGAAATGGGCAGTGCTGAGCCTCAAGCCTGGGCTCCCCAGGGGCGCAGTGGGTGTTCTAGCCCTTTAACTCCTCCCAGCCCTGTAGTTAGCTAAATGCTGGTCTGGACTGTATATATGCTCCCGAGGTTTCTGAAGTAGGTCTTCCTGGCCAGAGGTGTCTTACTTTCCTTGGTGTAGCTGGTAGATGCATCGTCATTGAGCCCACAGCCCCATGCTTTCCCTCTCCCAGTAGACTCCGCCTGTGCACACACAGGTAGCCCCCGGCTCACTGACACTGCGTGACTGATCTCGGTTAGGATGGAGGAGCCCTTTCAGGTATATCATTAGTAACCGAGTCCGTGATTTCCATCGTGTTTACTCTCCTCCGAGCTTCTGTGGGCTGTAACATAGGGGACATTCCTGCATTGCCCATTTCCTGCAGATGGTTCCGCCACCCAACTTTGTCTGAAACACGCTTGAACTCCAATGCTGAATACAGGATCCAGGGAAGAGGTTAGAAAATGATGCTCCAAGCCCATTGTAACCTGGCAGTGGCGCCATCATTAATACCTGTTCCTTGTGCTTCCTTGATGACTCGGGGATGACACAACCTTGGGTCAGTTACGGGGTTAGTTTTGCTTCTCTGCCTTCCTGTAGAATGTTTTCCTGCTCCCATTTGGCCACTTTATCAGTTGCATCCTTACTGCTGGGTCACACACATGTCAAAAAGGATTTGGACCACATGTCTATAAGGGAATGGGGGATTCAGACCCCTCAAGCCTAAAAAATAATAGAAGACTTGGGCTTCTCTTATATCCAGGGAAGATGGGGTCCAGGGATATGAATCCCCTTGGAAATTGAAGATCCTGAACTAGAGCAGAGGGGGTGTTGGGTACAGTGGCTCTGATGGAGGGTTATTGGTTCATTGGTGGTGGCTAACATCCGTTTGAGGAGGCATGAGTGTGTCCCCTAACGTATGCACTGTTGTGACCCATTGCTTCTAAAGTCACAGGTTAAATAGAAGCTACAGCATGATGTGATTGAGGCCACATTTACCGGGGAAGGTCCCCAAATATGAGACTTGGGGTTCACCTTGTTTCTATGTAGACATACCAGTCTCATATGTGAGAGGCACAGCCCGATGTGCCCAGCGGGAATCAGTCTGTGAGCATGCTTGGCCATGGGGGCAGAGAGCCCCACAGGGTCCCTGCCGACACTAAGGGGACAGGACAGGACCACTTGGCTCAGTTGCCATTGGGCTGAAGACGGCAGTACCTGGGAGTCAGGCCGTGGGGCGTGGCCCTCAAGCACAGCCCCTTGGGAGCTTCCAGAAGCAAGTTTCACCCCCAAGTCCATCTCCAGCCTTCTCCAAGGCTCCCTGGCAGCAGGAGAAATTCATAGCCATTGATTTTGTAATTAACAGTTTATCAATGCCATCGATACAGACTTGCTGATGGATTGTGAAGAAATTAATCTTGCAGTGTTATTTGATTTCATTTGTGGTCGAAGGCAGCTGCCAATTCGGGCCTCCCGGGAGCGGAAGCTGGTAGGAGGCGGGGAGTCTGGGCAGATGCTTGCCAGCCACAGGGGGACAGTATGTCCTGGGAGCTCACCTGGAAGTGGACATGGGCTTCCAGTCTGCCTTGCAAGATATGCAGTGGGGGCTGAGCGGTGGGCCTGTGCTCTGCCCGTTCCGTGGGCACTCTGCTTGTGTTCATGGTCGTAATGAGATGACACGTCCCTGAGGTGCCTTAACACTCTGCACCAAGCGGCCTCCTACCATCTGCACCGAGATGGCCATGTGCTCTTATAAGCTAGGGCGCGGTCTGAGAGCCTAAGTGAGTTGGCCACAGTCACACAGCGTCGAAGACTCCAGGTATTAGTTGCATCCTTATATTCCTGTTTTCCCTAGAGGCTTCATCCCTGCAGGGCTTGAGTGAGGGGGCAGGAGGAACTTGGAGGCTCTTGAGTCCTGACCCTCTCCTTTGAGGAAGCCAGGGCACCCCGGCTGTTCTTGGAGGCTATTAGAGCTATAAGTTCACATGCTTCCCTTGCTGTCCTGCCGTTGGTGGGCATTGGGTGCTCGGTTGGGTGGTGGCTCAGGATATTTGGTGGGGAGGGGTCTTGCTGGGGCCCAGAGGTCACTCCAGTGGATCTTGACCACCTGGGCTGGCAGTTCCTTGTGTGGGTTCAAGCATTCGGTGCTGCACGGGCTGCCCTCGCTGAGCAGGGTGGGGGACTCAGGATTTTGGGGGGACCATCTGAAGGCTTGTTATTCCCCTGAGGGGCAGAGTCAGGAGGTGGCCCAGCGATTCCCTATGGGTGCTTCTGCCCTGCTGGCACATTATTTAGAACCTCCTCGTGGTTGAGTTTTATCCCTTCCCAGAGTTTTAGGAAATGCTGCCAACCCTCTCAGTGTCTTGGCTGGGTTACCGTCTCCTGTCCCACAGGGCTCAGCCCCTTTATCCATTCCGTGTCCCTGCTGGCACTCTTGAAGGTGACTGGTAGCTGCCACAGTACAAATAGTATGGTGGCGGTGGTGGTGATGGTGGTAACGGTGGGAGAACAGCAAGAGGTGATGGTTGTGGTGGCTATTTATGGTGTTCGTGGTGAGGTGGTCGTGGTCTGGTGATGGTAATGAGGTCTGGGGTTGACATTGGGGGATGGTGCTCATGTGGTCGGGCCACTATTCTTTGTGACAGAGTCTTTGTTCGGAGGCTACTCCAGCTGTGCTCAGGGCTTGCCCCGGCTCTGATCCGGGATCACTCCTGCTGCTGCCAGGGATCAAATGGGCTGTGTCGGCTCTGTGCCATGTCGCACCCTACCCTCTGCACTCTCTCCTCCCGCCCCAAGGACTTATTTAAACCCTGACTTGGAGCACCACCACCCTGAAGTGGGGGGTGCTCCGAGAAGTCAGTGGCTGAAAGTGAGAGTGATGGAATGTGTCCAACTCCCCGCTCCCCGAGTCTTTGGGGTTCACCTGACCCTGCTGGGCGGGGCTCATCTGCTACATTCAGGTCCTTTGGGGTCTTTTGCTGCTCCCTTATGGCAGGCTGAGGGGGGGACAGTTCTCCAGAAGTGTGTGTGTGAGAGAGAGCAAGAGAGAGAGAGAGAGAGAGAGAGAGAGAGAGAGAGAGAGAGAGCAAGAGCGAGAGAGCACGTGAGCCCTGTCCCTGTTGCTGGCGGCTGCCTCATAGCCTCAGTTTTTCCTCCTCCTCTGGTGTGGGGCGCACCTGAAGCCCCCCTCAGCCGAGTCCTGGCCACAGCCCCAACATCCGCCCTTGTGCCCACAGATTCCATGTACCTCGAGGACCTGGAGGCCGTGCAGAAGCTACAGGACCTGCTGCACGAGGCGCTGCAGGACTACGAGCTGAGCCAGCGCCACGAGGAGCCGCGGAGGACGGGAAGCTGCTGCTGACGCTGCCCCTGCTGCGGCAGACAGCGGCCAAGGCAGTGCAGCATTTCTACAGCGTCAAGCTGCAGGGCAAGGTGCCCATGCACAAACTCTTCCTGGAGATGCTCGAGGCCAAGGTGTGAGCCCGACCGGCACCACATGCGTGGACACACGGCGCCCGACGCCTCCCAGCCACCACCAGCCTCGCTCGCCCTGTTCCCGCCTGCGCCCCGCGTGTGCAGACTCCATTGTGCAGTGGGCAGGGACCAGGCATGGGGCTGATGGAACTGGCTTTTTCTCTGGGATGTGTTTCCTTCTCCGTGAGCAGTGCTGCAGGGGCGTGGCCCAGGCTGACTCCCCCGAGATAGGAGAGCACCAATGAACCCCCCTCTGTCCCCACAGACCACCAGGACGCAGCATGTTTGTTTCCCCGCTCCAACCCTTTGTTTTCTTGCTCCAACACCCCCTCCGCCAGCTTCTCGTTCATGGCCTGAGCGGGCACTGCTCTGCTCATGATGTCAGAGGCTTGGCTTGGGACCTCTCCCCTGAGACTTTCCTGCCTTGTAGGAGGCTGGGGGGAGCGGAGCTTAATAAACCCTGCACCTTCCAAAGTCCAGATCGCCGTTTGGAGGCCAGTTCATTCACATGACAGTGGCTGCCCTGGGGACCCCCGCCTGTCTCCTGCCGCCTCTCCTCCCCTGGGGACTTCCTCCAGTCTCCAGCCCCTACCTTGGGGCTCCCTCAACAGTTGGGTCACCAGCCAGGATGATTCAGGATCTGCTTCTGGGTTCCGACTTGGATAGGCGTGTCCAGAGACACCCTAAAGCCCCTCTCTGCCTTTCAGCCACCTCAGGGCAGGTGGGGGAGCAGGTACCTGTGGGATGTGGGGGGGTGCAGGAGTATCTTTCCTGGGGGCCACTCGACACTCACTTGGGTCCTACACAGGCAACCAGGAGTGTCAGACCAGCATGGGGAGAGGCCACCACCCATTTTCGCCAAGCACAGAAGAGCTCCTGGCATGGCAGAAGCATGGCATAGCTCTCTGGGTGAAGAGGCAGGTGGTTCTGGTGCCATGTGGAATGACCAGCTGCCACTGCTGGTCTTTGAGCCGGGTGCCAGGGCCCAAGAGCTGGGAACCCCTGGACCCTAGGTTCTGTGATTGAACCCACTTGACTGCTGTTCTGAGTCTTGAGGGCTGGCTGAGTGCAGGGCTAGGCGTGAGGGCTGAGCGGCCAAGCCCCTCACTAGCGGCTCTCCTCGGAAGCACGGGTCCCTGCAGCCACCTTCCCGGGGCCCACGCCATTCTGACCTCCTTCCATGTCACCTGGGCCTGCAGCTTCCCGTCATGGGTCACCACGAGGCTACAGATTTCCCCTTCCAGTTTCAAAGTTTGTCCTGGGAAAAGACTGCTCCTAGGTGGACCAGCTGGAATGCACCAAGGTCTCTGGACAGAGGACAAAATGCTGCAGATCTGGGGTCCTCGGGGAGCAATTGACCAGAGCTCAAGGCACCTCTCTGGCCAGCATCCAAGCTCTCCCTTTCTCTAGTCCTTGGGGATGGAGGCAAAGGTCCCAGTCCCCCATTGTCCCAGGGGCCTGGCACTAAGGTCTGTTGTTCTGAGAAAACTGGAGTTTGCTTGGTGGGATGCCCCCACCCCCTCCCGTCCATCATGCATTTGAGGAGGTGGAGAAGGGATGGCCCCATTGCTGGAGAGCCTGGCACGGTGGGCCTTGGCTACCCTCTTAACTAGGGAGAGTGTCTGGCCCTAGCCCTGGTTTGGACTGGGGTGAGGGGTGATTCTGAACCCAGGATCCAGTGGCCTGGTCTGAGCAGCACTTCCTGGCTCTGATGTGGGTCGCTTGGGAACAGCCGTGTTCAGGCTGTGTCTGCTCCAGTCCCAGTGGTGACTGAAAGATCTAAGCAACTCAGAACCCACTTGGGAGGGCCCTGGGGTGTTCTTGATCCATTGGATGCTCAGAAAGTTTAGGAACCTGTGTTCTGGTTGGGAGTTTCTGTAGTTGGGGGGTCTCCTCTCAGAAGGGGAAGCTTGAGTTTGTTCCCATGCCCCGATTCTTCTGTTTCTGGACAGTGTCCAGAGGAAAAGCCTGGCTCAGCTGTGCTCTTGGTTCAAGTGCCCGACAAGGACCAAGAAATAAAGTAGATGATGCCAACCGTGGACCAGATGGTACTGGGGACTCTATCACCGACAAGGTGGTACTGACTGGGTTTTCTTGACTCCCCATGTCCCCTCATCTTGCTGGAAATTCAGACCGGTGCTGTCACCTGTGAGCCACGAGTGCAAGTGGGGAGAGGGAATTCCAGTTAGAATCTATGGGAAAGCGTCATTTTCTGGACAGGGGAGGGAGCCCCTCTTGCTTCTGGACGCTGTCTCCTGCCTACCCAGGTGGGAGCTCTTGGAGTGAGGGTTGGGGGATGGCACAGTGCCAAACCTATGGCGAGAAGACAGGGCCCATGCGCGGACAGCACCAAAGAAGAGCTATGCGGGAAGATTGTTTTATTTTCGAAAATGAGTCTATGGCTGGAACGGCTTCTGCAGATGTATATATTTTTGAAAGTGGTGGTTCCTTTTCACATCACCCCCCGGACGATATCTCTGCCTCTCTGTCTGTGTTCTCCAAAGACCCCCGGTAAATCACCTGCCCTGGGCTTCTTCCATCCTGGTTCCTTGTATCTAAGCTAATAAATACGGAACGGCCTACTGGACTGATGGACTGTTTTCACACCTTGTCTTTGGGGTCTCTGTGTGTCCCGCTACCCCCGTGGCCAGCTCAGCCCAGGAGTTCCTGGGGGCCTTCCCAAGGCTCTGTAAGAGTCATTTGGCAGCAGCCAGAATGCAAATGAGAAGAAGCAGATCTGAGGTAGCTCGTCCCACACGTCCCAAACTGTATCTTCAGGCCTAGACACCCCATTCTGGGCTGTCTTTAGGAGGCATGCCATCTTGCTCAGGGGCCCAGGGCCACTCGGCATCACATGGGGCAACTGCAGTGCTGGGCATTGAGCCTCGGGCTACATGTCAGACACCACGGCTCGAGCCGCTTTCTAATCCTGCTGTGGTGGTGGGGGAAGCGTCTCCTAAACATCCTGCTTAGGCTGGATCACTTCATGCGAGGGCCTGGGAATACGACCGCCCTGTTGGTGCTTGGCCATGCGTGGGTTGAGTTGGGAGTTCTGTGCATACTCTGCACAGCATGATCTCTCCTTATTTTTTTTTGGTTTTGGGGCCACACCCAGCAGTGCTCTGCCTCCACACTCAGGAATCACTCCTGGCAGTGTTGGGGAATCCTCTAGATGCCAGAGGTTGAACCAGGTCAGCCACACGGCAAGGCAAGTGCCCTACCTGCTGATCTAACCCTTCTCCTTTCTTTGAAACCAGAGAAACAGATACCGCTGCTGATGGAGATGAGCCACAGTTACCGATGTCTAAAGGACTGCACACCATATGTGTATACTGTGTCGGCACTGACCCCTCCTGTCGTACCAGTCCACACACAGGACCAAGGGAGCAGAGGAGGGGGCCTGAAAGGAGGCAGAGGATCACAGCAGCTTTCCTTGTGTTGTGAGGGAGAGTCACCCATACTTCACTAGCATACTGGATTTATCACTGTGAATCTGTGTGGTCTAGTGGGGCAGGTGTCAGGCACGGTTTGATCTAGAAGCTCACCGAAATCCACAGGGTAATTATGACTCCACTTTGATTCTCTACCTAGCATCCACGATAACTAGATGACTCTCAAGCTTCTGATTTCACCTGGGTGGAAGTAGGGCAAGAAGGGAAATCTTGGGGCCAGAGCAATAGCGCAGCAGGTAGGTGTTTGCCTTGCATGCAGCCAACCTGGGTTTGATCCCCAGTATCCCATATGGTCCCCCTTAGCACCGCCAGGGGTAACTCCTGAGCATTGCTGGGTGTGACCCAAAAAGCAAAAAAAATAAATAAAAGGAAATCTCTCCCTACAACTGTGGCTGATACCTGAGCTGGATTCTGAACTCCTGTGGTGTCTGTCCACTGTAGTGACCAGCTTGGAATAGCGCCACTCCCACCAACAGACTCACACTAAAAGGGCCAGGTTGCAAGTGTAGGGAACGAGCCATCAGGCATAGGGCTCACAGAACCCATGTTCGAGGAGAACTCAGGGTCTATTATTCAGCTTGCAATGAGCTGTTTGCTAGTTTCCTGAAGTGCTTGAAGAGAAGTTCCATGCACCCGTGTTGGAACTTAATACCCAGCATGCTCCATGCAAGGAGTATTGCCTATATTTATTTATTTATTTATTTATTTATTTATTTATTTATTGCTTTTTTTCTTATGGGATCACACCCAGCAATGCTCAGGGATTACTCCTGGCTCTGCACTCTGGAATCACTCCTGTTGGTGCTCAGAGGGCCATGTGGGATGCCGGGATTGAACACGGGATCAGTCGCATGCAAAGCAAATCCCTTACCCGCTGTACTATCACTCGAGCCCTCATTGCCTTGATGAATGATGATGATGACTTTTTGAATCATACCCAATGATACTCAGGGGTTACTCCTGACTGCACTCAGGAATCACTCCTGGCAGTGCTCAGGGGATCATATGGGACACGGGATCAGTTCTGGGTCAGCCACACCAAGGCAAATGCCCTACCTTCTGTACTATCACTCTGGTCCCTGTTCTATCCCTTTAGATAATTTCCTAATTCACCTTTGTTAATTGGGGGAGGGAGAGAGAGAGAGAGAGAGAGAGAGAGAGAGAGAGAGAGAGAGAGAGAGAGAGAGTAGAGCGCGTGTGCACATGTGTAAACATGCGTCAAAGCTGCTGTACATGCTGCAAACCTTAACCAGGAAAGGGTCAACTATAATATCACATCATAATCAAAAAAATATTAGATGACTTGGATTTGGGAATTTTAGGTACTACTTGCATTCAGACGGATAATTTTGTTCAGATTAGCTAATAGCTTGGTTTTTAAAAAAATTTGTCTTCTCATTTTTCTAAACATCTAACCTTCATTTATTGGGGGCGGAGGGATGGAATCTTCAAAGAAGGGTGGAAAGCACAACTAAGGGTCATTGACTGGGCAGGGGGTCCCTCTGAGGGCCCCCGTGCGTCAGGCCCAGTGTGGTGCAGATCCTGTAGAGGTTGGGGTATGAAGCACGTGAGCTGCTGCAGCAAGCGAGGCAACAAATCCCTAAGAATGCAGAGAGTGAGAGAATGTGATTCATTCCTTGAGGGCTGGGGCATGGGGAGGGGGTGGGAGATCATTTTCAAAGAAGTGATGCGAGCACTGTGGAGGAGAATGTACTCTTGACCAGGAAGGTCAGTGTCACACTTGTGGGGATCTGCTGGCAGAGCCCCAAGCCCAAGGAGGAGCCCTGCAAAGGCCCTGGAGGTAGGAGCATGCGTGTGCGGTTCCAGAATAGTGGGACAAGTACAGCTGAAGAGGGCTGGGTGAGGCCAGTGGGGACAGACCAGAAGAGAGCTGACCAATGTGAATGACCGTCACATCGCCAGGGAAAGACTAAATGAAGGAGTGGAGTGACAGGAGCAGGCATTTCAGCAGGAGACGATGGTATCACGAGTCACAGCTTATGGGATAGCTTGCTGGGAGGC
>JAJIBD010034283.1:0-11085 GCA_021461705.1 Cryptotis parvus | reverse complement strand
CCAGTGGATCAATTCCTGGCTCTGCACTAGGAATGGCTCCCATATGCCTGGTGGGGGACCATATGGGATGCGTGGAGATCTAATCCTCAGCAAACACCTCCCATCCGTGCCTGTTCCAGCCCCCACCCACCCTCCTCACTACATTCTTTGAGGCTCCAGAGCAGCCCTATAGTTGAGGCTAAATGGACTCCATAGTGTGTCCAGGCTGCCCAGTGTCCAGGCAGCTTTACCCTCCGCCAAGTGGCTTCACACTGTGCCTTGGTTCATCAGTAAAGAGACCCATAGCAGATCCCATCCTACAAGACATCTTGGTGTAGTGGGTAGCGTTGATTTGGATTACCTCAGCTGATCCTCTACTAATGTGAGTGCAGGGAAGGTGTTTGCCTTGCACGAGGCCAGCCCTGGTTCGATCCTCAGCATCCGATATTGTCCCCTGAGCACCACCAGGAGTAAATTCCTGAGCACAGAGCCGGAGTAACCCCCGAGTATCGCCGGTGGGAACCAGAAAGCAACAACAACAAAAAAAAAACAACTGAGCTGCTTGTAGCTTCCTCTTGGCTTTCACGGTAGCATCGAGAATTCCTTCCAGGAGTGGAGCTTTCGTGTCTCCTGGGCTGAGGATGAAGGAGGCCCCAGCTGTAACTAATGCCACCACCTGACTGCACTCGGGAGAGGCTGGTATTAGGCAGCAGAGAGTGTATGCTGTGGTCTCTATCCTGAACGGTGAGGGCAGGTCCCCAATTTCGGAGTTGGGGGAGTGGGAGAGACATTCCTCTCTTGGGCAGAGTTAGATGGAGCACAGAAATTTGTTGCTGTTGTTTTGGGCCACCCCCTATTGTGCTCTCAAGGGTTACTCCTGCCTCTGCACTTTGAGTGACCCCCAAAGCAGAGCTGAGGTTCAAATGGGATGCCTAGATGGAATTTAACATTGGGGCCACGTGCAAGGCAAACACCTCCCGCTCTAGGCCTGAGGACAATACAGAGTTAAAGCAAGGTGCGCGTCAGGCTTTTGGTCTAGACCTGATACTTTGGTTTTGATTTGCTTTGTTTGGGCCATACGTGCTAGAGGGACGTGTGAAGTCTTGGGGTTCCCCATGCAAAACAGGCATTCTCTCTTTACCCTGTTCAACTGTGTCAGCCTGGTTTTAGCACAGAGCCTGCTGTGGGTGGGGTTAATTTTTCAAGTTAGGCCAGGATAAAAAACCAGCTCCTGACGCTTTTTGTGGTATCTTCTTTGCCAGCGGGTGAGGGCCAGAGGAGAGAGCGCCAGAAGCAGGGGCAGCTGGTCTGTGTGTGCTAGAGAGGCCTGGTCTTTGCTGGGTCCTTCACTCCCTCCGTCCCCAGCAAGGAGGGACAGCTGACCCCTAATGGGAGGCCCTCCCAGGAGAGGACTCAGAGGTTGTTGGTTCCCTCAGATCCCCCGACAGTGGCCCAAGCCTTGTGTGGAATTTGCTACCACCTCAGACAGCTGCTTTCACCAGAGATCTCCTCTCTGGGATTTCTGAGGTCCCAGACCTGACCCCCCGGGGGCCACTGCAGCCACAATGGAGCCCACAGGGTGAACAAATAGCTGGAGTTCCTGGGAGCGGGGACCAGGTTTCCAGAGAGGAAGAGGCTGTGGCGCTTCCTTTTCTTGCTCTTGCTTCACCTGCTCATGCCTGTCTCCTTTCTCTTTCTCCTGAAGGCACCTGAACCCTGTCTCGGGCTCAGCCCCCGGGAGCCTGCCCTAATAATATCAAGAGGACGAGTATAAAGTTCAGATCCCCCATTCCACATCCGCTTTTGCTTTTTTTTTTAAAAAAGTTTCTTGGGACACACCCAGCAATCCTTAGGGGTTACCCGCTTCTCTGCACTTAGGAATCATTCCTGGCAGTGCTCAGGGGACCATATGGAATGCCAGAGTCAAACCTAGGTCAGCAGCGGCAAAGGCAAACGCCCTACCTGCTGTACCATCGCCCCTGCCCCTCAAATCTCTCTTTATTAAAAAATTACTGAATGAAAGCAGACAAATACTTAAGCACCTTTGGGGGCGGCACACCTATTGGTGTTTAGGGGCTTCTCCTGGCTCCAGTGCCTGGGGCCCTGCCGTTAGGGGAACGGGCAGTGCTGAGCCTCAAGCCTGCCCCCCAGGGAGCGCAAGGGGCGTCTCTAGCCCTTTGAACTCCTCCCAGCCCTGTGTTAGCTAAATGCTGGCCCGGACTGTATATATGTTTCCGAGGGCTCCTAAAGTAGGTCTTCCTGGCCAGAGTGTCTTACTTTCCTCGGTGGAGCTGGTAGTTGGATCGCCATGGCGCGCACAGCCCCATGCTTTCCTCTCCTAGTAGTCCGCCTGTGCACACACAGGTAGCCCCCGCTCACTGACACTGGGCGTGACTGATCTTGGTTAGGGTGGAGGAGCCCTTTCAGGTATACATTAGTAACCGTCCGTGATTTCCATCGCGCTTACTCTCCTCCGAGCTTCTGGGGCTGTAACATATGGGACATTCCCCCTGCATTGCCCATTTCTCGCAGATGGTTCCGCCACCCAATACTTTGTCTTGGGACACTCTTGAACTCCAATGCTGAATACAGTATCCAGGGAAGAGGTGGGAAAATGATGCTCCAAGCCCATTGTAACCCGGCAGTGGCAATCCATCATTAATACCTGTTCCTTGTGCTTCCTTGGTGACTCCCGGGGATACACAACCTTGGGTCAGTTACGGGGTTAGTTTTGCTGCTCTGCTTTCCTGTAGAATGTTTTCCTGCTCCCATTTGGCCACTTCTTTGCATCCTTACTGCTGGGTCACACACTGGGGTCAAAAGGATTTGGACCATATGTCTATAAGGGAATGGGGGATTCAGATCCCTAAGCCTCAAAATAATAGAAGACTTGGGCTTCTCGCCTTATATTCAGGGAAGATGGGGTCCAGGATAGGGAATCTTTGAAATTGAATATCCTGAACTCAGAGCGGAGGGGTGTTGGGTACAGTGGCTCTGATGGAGGGTTATTGGTTCATTGGTGGTGGCTAACATCCGCTTGAGGAGGCTGAGTGTGCGCCCCTAACGTCATGTACTCATGTGACCATTGCTTCTATAGTCACAGGTTAAACAGACAAGCATGATGTGATTGAGGCCACATTTACCGGGGAAGGTCCCCAAATCTGAGACTTGGGGGGTTCACCTTGTTTCTATGTAGACATACCAGTCTCATATGAGAGGCACAGCCCGGTAAGCCCAGCGGAATCAAATTGTGAGCATGTTTGGCCAATGGGGGCAGAGAGACACACAGGGTCCCTGTCGACACTAAGGGGATAGGATAGACCACTTGGCTAAGCTGTAATTGGGCTGAAGATGGCAGTACCTGGGAGCCAGCCAGCGGGGCGTGGCCCCAATCACAGCTCCTTGGAGCTTCCAGAAGTTGTTCCACCCCAAGTCCATCTCCAGCCTTCCTCTAAGGCTCCCTGGCAGCGGGAGAAATTTATAGCCATTGGTTTTGTAATTAATAGTTTATCAATGCCATCGATACAGACTTGTTGATGGACTGTGAGGCCAGCCTTAATCTTGCAGTGTTATTTATTTGATTTCGCCTGTGGTCGAGCGCAGCTGCCAATTCGGCCTCGGGAGCGGAAGCTTGTAGGAGGCGGGGAGTCTCGGCAAGCTTGCTCAGCCAGAGGGGGACAGTATGTCCTGGGAGCTCACCTGGAAGTGGTCAGGCTTCCAGTCCGCCTTGTAAGATATGCAGTGGCTGAGCTGGGCCTGTGCTCTGCCCGTTCCGTGGTACTCTGCTTGTGTTCATGGTCATAAAGATGACACCGTCCCTGAAGTGCCGGGTAACACTCTGGCACCAAGCAGCTCTCCACCATCTGCACCAGATGGCTATGTGCTCTTATGTTGGGACGCGGTCTGAGAGCCTAAAGTGAGTTGGACACGCTTCACACAGCGTCGAAGACTCCAGGTATTAGGTGCATCCCTTAATTCTTGTCTTCCTAGAGGCTGCACCCCTGCGGGGCCTGGGAGTGAGGGGAGGAGGAACTTGAGGGTCTTGAGTCCTGGGACCCTCTCCTTTGAGGAAGCCAGGGCACTCCGGCTGTTCTTGGAGGCTATTAGAGCTATAAGTTCACATGCTTCCCGCTGTCCTGCCGCTGGTGGCACTGGGTCGCCTGGGTGGTGGCCCAGGATATTTGGTGGAGGGGGTCTCGCTGGGGCCTCCGAGGGTCACCCAGTGGGTCTTGACCCGCTCACCTTGGCTGGCTGTTCCTTGTGTGGGTCCCAGCATTCGGTGCTGCACGGCTGGCTGCCCGCTGAGCAGGGTAAAGGGGCGTGGGGGACTCCAGGATTTTGGGGGTCCATCCTGAAGGCTTTTGAAGACTCCAGAGGGGCAGAGTCAGGAGGTGGCCCAGCGATTCCCTATGGGTGCTTCTGCCCTGCTGGCACATTATTTAGAACCTCCTCGTGGCTGAGTTTTATCCCTTCCTAGAGTTTTAGGTAAATGCAAGCCAACACTCTCAGTGTCTTGGCTTGGGTTACTGTCTTCAGTCCCCACAGCGGCCAGCAGCTTCTTATCCATTCCGTGTCCCTGCTGGCACTCTTGAAGGTGACTAGTAGCCGCTACAGCACAAATAGTATGGTGTGGTGGTGGTGATGGTGGTAACGGTGGGAGAACACAAGAGAGTATGGTTGTGGTGGTTATGGTGGTGGTGGTGTTCCGTGGTGAGGTGGTCGTGGTCTGGTGATGGTAATGAGGTCTGGGGCTGACACTGGGGGGATGGTGCCTAGTGGTCGGGCCACTATTCTTTGTGACAGAGTCTTTGTTCGAGGCTACCTCCAGCTGTGCTCAGGGCTTGCCCCGGCTCTGATCCGGGGATCACCCTGCTGCTGCTCAGGGATCACATGGGGTGTGCCGGCTCTGTGCCATGTCGCACTCTACCCTCTGCACTCTCTCCTCCCGCCTAAGGATTCTTTAAACCCTGACTTGGAGCACCACCACCCTGAAGTGGGGTGCTCCGGGCAGTCAGTGGCTGAAAGTGAGAGTGATGGAATGTGGTCCAACTCCCGCTCCCGAGTCTTTGGGTTCACCTGATCCTGCTGGGCCGGGCTCATCTGCTGCATTCAGGTCCTTGGGGTCTTTTGCTGCTCCCCATGGCAGGCTAAGGTGGGGGACAGTTCTCCAGAAGTGTGTGTGTGAGAGAGAGCAAGAGAGAGAGAGAGAGAGAGAGAGAGAGAGAGAGAGAGAGAGCAAGAGCGCAGAGCACGTGAGCCCTGTCCCTGTTGCTGGCGCCTCTCATAGCCTCAGTTTCTCCTCCTCTGGTGTGGGGCGCACCTGAAGCCCCCCTCAGCCGAGTCCTGGCCACAGCCCCCCAACATCCGCCCCTGTGCCCACAGATTCCATGTACCTCGAGGACCTGAGGCCGCGCAGAAGCTACAGACCTGCTGCACGGGGCGCTGCAGGACTACGATCGTGCCAGCGCCACGGGAGCCATGAGGACGGGAAGCTGCTGCTGACGCCGCCCCCTGCCGCGGCAGACAGCGGCCAAGGCAGTGCAGCATTTCTACAGCCGCCAAGCTGCAGGGCAAGGTGCCTATACACATAAACTCTTCCTGAGATGCTCGAGAGGCCAAGGTGTGAGCCCAACGGCACCACATGCGCGGACACGGCAAGCCGACGCCTCTCCCAGCCACCACCAGCCTCGCCGCCCCACTTTCACCCGCGCCTGCCCCAGTGCAGACTCCATTGTGCAGTGGGCAGGACCAGGCATGGGGCTGATGGAACTGGCTTTTTCTCTGGGATGTGTCTCTTCTCCGTGAGCAGTGCTGCAGGGCGTGGGCCCAGGCTGACTTCCCCGAGATAGGAGAGCACCAATGAACCCCCTCTGTCCCCACAGACCACCAGGACGCAGCATGTTTGTTTCCTCGCTCCAACCCTTTGTTTTCTTGCTCCCACCCCCTCCGCTCAGCTTCTCGCTCATGGCCTGAGCGGGCACTCGCTCTGCTCATGATGTCAGTGGTTGACTTGGGACCTCTCCCCTGAGACTTTCCTGCCTTGTAGGAGGCTGGGGGAGCGTGAGCTAACTAAACCCCCTGCACCCTTCCAAAGTCCAGACGCCGCCTCTGGAGGCCAGTTCATTCACATGACAGTGGCTGCCCTGGGGGGACCCCCCGCCTGTCTCCTGCCGCCTCTCCCCTGGGGCTCTCCTCCAGTCTCCAGCCCCTACCTTGGGGCTCCTCAACAGTTGGGTCACCAGCCAGGATGATTCAGGATCTGCTTGTGGGTTCCGACTTGGATAGGCGTGTCTAGACACCTTAAAGCCCCTTCTGCCTCTTCAGCCACCTCAGGGCAGGTGGGGAGCAGGTACCTGTGTGATGTGGGGAGGGCAGGAGTATCTTTCCTGGGGGCCACCTGGGACACTCACTTGGGTCCGCAAGGCAACCAGGAGTGTCAGACCAGCATGGGGAGAGGCCACCGCCCATCTTAGCCTATAAGCACAGAAGAGTGTCTACTGGCATGGCAGAAGCATGGCATAGCTCTCTGGTGAAGAGGCAGGTGGTTCTGGTGCCATGTGGAATGACCAGCTGCCACTGCTGGTCTTTGAGCGGGTGCCAGGGCCCAAGAGCTGGGAACCCCTGGACCCTAGGTTCTGTGATTGAACCCACTTTGACTGTTGTTCTGAGTCTTGGGGGCTGGCTGAGTGCAGGGCTAGGCGTGAGGGCTGGAGCGCCAAGCCCCTTGCTAGCGGCTCTCCTCGGGCACGTGGGTCCCTGCAGCCACCTTCCTGAGGGCCCACGCCATTCTGACCTCCTTCCTCTGTCCCTGGGCCTGCAGCTTCCTGTCATGGGTCACCACGAGGCTACAGATTTCCCTCCAGTTTCAAGGTTTGTCCTGGGAAAAGATTGCTCTAGGTGGGACCAGCTGGAATGCACCAAGGTCTCTGGACAGAGGACAAAAAATGCTGCAGATCTGGGGTCCTCGTGGAGCAATTCGACCAGAGCTTCAAGGCACCTCTCCTGGCCAGCATCCAAGCTCTCCCCTTTCTTAGTCCTGGATGGAGGCAAAGGTCCCAGCCCCCCCATTGTCCCAGGGCCTGAGCACTAAGGTCTGTTGTTCTGAGAAAACTGGAGTTTGCTTGGTGGGATGCCCCCCCACCCCTCCCGTCCATCATGCATTTGAGGAGGTGGAGAAGGGATGGCCCCATTGCTGGAGAGCCTGGCACGGTGGGCCTTGGCTACCCTCTTAACTAGGGAGGAGTGTCTGGCCCTAGCCCTGGTTTTGGACTGGGGTGAGGGTGATTCCTGAACCCAGGATCCAGTGGCCTGGTCTGAGCAGCACTTCCTGGCTCTGATGTGGGTCGCTTGGGAACAGCCGTGTTCAGGCTGTGTCTGCTCCAGTCCCAGTGGTGACTGAAAGATCTAAGCAACTCAGAACCCACTTGGGAGGGCCTGGGGTGTTCTTGATCCATTGGATGCTCAGAAAGTTTAGGAACCTGTGTTCTGGTTGGGAGTTTCTGTAGTTGGGGGTCTCCTCTCAGAAGGGGAAGCTTGAGTTTGTTCCCATGCCCCCGATTCTTCTGTTTCTGGACAGTGTCAGAGGAAAAGCCTGCTCAGCTGTGCTCATGGTTCAAGTGCCCGACAAGGACCAAGAAATAAAGTAGATGATGCCAACCGTGGACCAGATGGTACTGGGGACTCTATCACCGACAAGGTGGTACTGACTGGGTTTTCTTTGACTCCCATGTCCCCTCATCTTGCTGAAATTCAGACCGGTGCTGTCACCTGTGAGCCACGAGTGCAAGTGGGGAGAGGGAATTCCAGTTAGAAT
This sequence comes from Cryptotis parvus, assembly GCA_021461705.1. Taxonomy (NCBI): domain Eukaryota; kingdom Metazoa; phylum Chordata; class Mammalia; order Eulipotyphla; family Soricidae; genus Cryptotis; species Cryptotis parvus. The sequence goes on along the minus strand of JAJIBD010034283.1, from coordinate 3,293 downwards.
CTATGGGAAACGTCATTTTTCTGGACAGGAGGGAGCCCCCTCTTGCTTCTGGACGCTGTCTCCTGCCTACCCAGGTGGGAGCTCTTGGAGTGAGGGTTGGGGGATGGCACAGTGCCAAACCTATGGCGAGAAGACAGGGCCCATGCGCGGACAGCACCAAAGAAGAGCTATGCGGGAAGATTGTTTTATTTTCGGAAAATGAGTCTATGGCTGGAACGGCTTCTGCAGATGTATATATTTTTGAAAGTGGTGGTTCCTTTCACATCACTCCCCGGACGTATCTCTGCCTCCTCTGTCTGTGTTCTCCAAAGACCCCTGTAAAATCACCTGCCCTGGGCTTTTCCATCCTGGTTCCTTGTATCTAAGCTAATAAATACGGAACGGCCCTACTGGACTGATGGACTGTTTTCACACCTTGTCTTTGGGGTCTCTGTGTGTCCCGCTACCCCGTGTCTGGTCAGCTCAGCCCAGGAGTTCCTGGGGGCCTTCCCAAGGCTCTGTAAGAGTCATTTGGCGGCAGCCAGAATGCAAATGAGAAAGAAGCAGATCTGAGGTAGCTCGTCCCACACGTCCCAAACTGTATCTTCAGGCCTAGACACCCCATTCTGGGCTGTCTTTGGGGAGGCATGCCATCTTGCTCAGGGGCCCAGGGCCACTCGGCATCACATGGGGCAACTGCAGTGCTGGGCATTGAGCCTCGGGCTACATGTCAGACACCACGGCTCACCGCCTTCTAATCCTGCTGTGGTGGTGGGGGAGCGGCTCTCCTAAACATCCCGGCTTAGGCTGGATCACTTCATGCGAGGGCCTGGGAATCGACCGCCCTGTTGGTGCTTGGGGGCCATGGGTTGAGTTGGGAGTTCTGTGCATACTCTGCACAACATGATCTCTCCTTATTTTTTTGGTTTTGGGGCCACACCCAGCAGTGCTCTGCCTCCACACTCAGGAATCACTCCTGGCAGTGTTGGGAATCCTCTAGATGCCAGAGGTTGAACCAGGTCAGCCACACGCTAGCGCAAGTGCCCTACCTGCTGATCTAACCCTTTCTCCTTTCTTTGAAACCAGAGAAACAGATACCGCTGCTGATGGAGATGAGCCACAGTTACCGGTGTCTAAAGGACTGCACACCATATGTGTATACTGTGTCGGCACTGACCCTCCTGTCGTACCGGGCCACACACAGGACCAAGGGAGCAGAGGAGGGGCCTGAAAAGGAGGCAGAGGATCAAGCAGCTTTCCTTGTGTTGTGAGGGAGAGTCACTCCATACTTCACTAGCATACTGGATTTATCACTGAATCTGTGTGGTCTAGTGGGGCAGGTGTCAGGCACGGTTTGATCTAGAAGCTCACGAAATCCACAGGGTAATTATGACTCCACTTTAATTCTCTACCTAGCATCCACTATAACTAGATGACTCTCAAGCTTCTGATTTCACCTGGGTGGAAGTAGGGCAAGAAGGGAAATCTTGGGGCCAGAGCAATAAGCGCAGCAGGTAGGGTGTTTGCCTTGCATGCAGCCAACCTGGGTTTGATCCCCAGTATCCCATATGGTCCCCCTTAGCACCGCCAGGAGTAACTCTGAGCATTGCTGGGTGTGACCCAAAAAAGCAAAAATAAATAAAAGGAAATCTCTCCCTACAACTGTGGCTGATACCTGAGCTGGATTCTGAACTCCTGTGGTGTCTGTCCACTGTAGTGACCAGCTTGGAATAGCGCCACTCCCACCAACAGACTCACACTAAAGGGCCAGGTTGCAAGTGTGGGAACGAGCCATCAGGCATAGGGCTCACAGAACCCATGTTCGGGGAGAACTCAGGGGTCTATTATTCAGCTTGCAATGAGCTGTTTGCTAGTTTCCTGAAGTGCTTAGAGAGAAGTTCCATGCACCCGTGTTGGAACTTAATACCCAGCATGCTCCATGCAAGGAGTATTGCCTATATTTATTTATTTATTTATTGCTTTTTTCCTTATGGGATCACACCCAGCAATGCTCAGGGATTACTCCTGGCTCTGCACCTCTGGAATCACTCCTGTTGGTGCTCAGAGGGGCCATGTGGGATGCGGGGGATTGAACACGGATCAGTCGCATGCAAAAGCAAATCCTTTACCCGCTGTACTATCACTCGAGCCCTCATTGCCTTGATGAATGATGATGATGACTTTTTTTTGAATCATTCCCAATGATACTCAGGGGTTACTCCTCGACTGCACTCAGGAATCACTCCTGGCAGTGCTCAGGGGATCATATGGGACACGGGATCAGTTCTGGGTCAGCCACACCAAGGCAAATGCCCTACCTTCTGTACTATCACTCTGGTCCCTGTTCTATCCCTTTAGATAATTTCCTAATTCACTTTGTTAATTGGGGGAGAGAGTAGAGAGAGAGAGAGAGAGAGAGAGAGAGAGAGAGAGAGAGAGAGCAAGTGTGCACATGTGGTAAACATGCGCAAAGCTGCTGTACATGCTGCAAACCCAACCAGGAAAGGGTCAACTATAATATCACATCATAATCAAAAAAATATTAGATGACTTGGATTTGGGAATTTTAGGTACTACTTGCATTCAGACGGATAATTTTGTTCAGATTAGCTAATAGCTTGGTTTTTAAAAAAGCTTGTCTTCTCATTTTTCTAAACATCTAACCTTCATTTATTGGGCGGAGGGGATGGAATCTTCAAAGAAGGGTGAAAGCACAACTAAGGGTCATTGACTGGCAGGGTCCCTCTGAGGGCCCCGTCGGTCAGGCCCAGTGTGTGGTGCAGATCCTGTAGAGGTTGGGGTGGAGCACGTGAGCTGGTGCAGCAAGAGGCAACAAATCCTAAGAATGCAGAGAGTGAGAGAATGTGATCCATTCCTTGAGGGCTGGGGCATGGGGGAGGGTGGGAGATAATTTTCAAAGAAGTGATGCGGAGCACTGTGGAGGAGAATGTACTCTTGACCAGGAAGGTCAGTGTCACACTTGTGGGGATCTGCTGGCAGAGCCTCAAGCCAAGGAGGAGCCCATGCAAAGGCCCTGAGGTAGGAGCATGCGTGTGCGGTTCCAGAATAGTGGGACAAGTACAGCGGGAAGAGGGCTGGTGAGGCCAGTGGGGACAGACCAGAAGAGAGCTGGCCACTGTGAATGACCGTCACATCGCCAGGAAAGACCAAATGAAGGAGTGGAGTGACAGGGAGCAGGCATTTCAGCAGGAGACGATGGTATACGAGTCACAGCTTATGGGATAGCTTGCTGGGAGGCTCCTGGACTGCGGCTTGCTCTGGGCTCCCGCTAGATATCTGGGGGCCCTTGGGGC
>JAJIBD010034282.1:0-14890 GCA_021461705.1 Cryptotis parvus | reverse complement strand
GCAAATGCTCTACCCATTGGACTATCACTCCGCCCCAAAATATTAAATGTTTTAATCATTAATTTTTTTCTTCCTCATTGATCTCTGAGAATGAATTTCATTTATACTCGTCATTTGAGGTTGTACAGATTAATTTTTATTGCTTTGTATCTAAATTCATTTGTTTTTCTGTCATTTAATCTGTAATCCTGCAATTTTATGCATATTTTTACACATATGTTTACGCATAGATATATTTTTATATCATGCATTGTATTTTATTAGCTGGTACTTGATTTGTGTCTTTGTCAAACATATGTAATGATTTGGGTCTAATTTGAACAGCCAGAATTAGTATTTTAATATCCTCTTAATTCTAGTATTGCTGCACTAATGTATGTTTTGATCAAAATTTATATTCTCCTATTGATCTTATATTCTTAGGGTTTATTTTTGCTTCCCATTACTTGTGGGTTGAATATCAAGGGTTGTGAGTTTTTATTTTCTGGGTACTGCATGTTGGTATTCCTATAGATGTTCTTGAATTTTTCTATTACTTAGAATCTGTTTTGGGGTCAGGGTATATTATCTTATTTTACAATTTGCTGAGGGATCACAACAGCATTCAACTATATTTCATTATTAGTAATTACCGAGGACAGGATCTTTCTGAGTACTGAAGTTGTCATTGTCTTAAGAATCTGCTGACTTTCCAGTGTGGCTGATGTCAACAGAAGCTGCAAGTAAGCTCTTGTGTGAAGGCTGACCATTGTTATAGCCTCTAAACATTTGGGATCATTTTCTTTAGCCTCATTGTATCTTCTCTCCCCACGTGTACTCAATTAAATATATTCATGAGGGAGATGTCTTGTAGATCTCTGGAGTTTCTTGCTCCCAAGATGCCAGTTGCTTTGGTCTTAGAGTCTCACTCAGTCTACAAATGCCAAAATTTTTTAGTCCTCTCCTGGGTTCTTGTATCTTGCACCATACACTGGAAACTTTCTCTTGGTTCGCACTTTTCTCACAGAATAATTGGTAGGATTGTTTTGAAGTCATTATATCTGTAAGGTAAGTATATTCATGTTTCCTCGGATAATTTTAGGAAGTAATCTCGAAACAAATTTTCCACTTTGAGTCAAATTATGAGAAGGCCCACTTTTCCCATTTATTATTTGTAGATTCTTAAAGTCTGCCGTATCTTCATTGACCTGGCAAGCAACAGTTAGCAGCAACAAAAGATTTATTATTTTTATTCTTTATTTCTATAAAGCATTTCTTATGATATAGGTTACTCACTGACAGACTCACTAAAAAACAACAAAAATTGTATCAGTGTTATTTATTGCGTTTTAGATGCACTCAAACATTCTTAGGATCATTCATATCATCTATGTCCCTAATCATTGTCTTTGATTTTGCCTAGGTGCTGTGTGTTCTCTCCCACTCCTACCCTCTGCCCTTTGAGTGTGCCTAGCATCCCACACCTTTATTTTTCCTCTTTTCTCTTTCTATCACATGATCTCTTTTTAGTCCGTCCCAGTGTTTTTCTCTTCCCATGTCATTTGCTATCTAGTTTTCTACTCACTATTTCCACTTCCTCCTCTTTACTTTCCATAGAAATCAAACTGCCTTATTAAAACTACACTTTTTGTTGTTTTGGCGCCACAGCTAACCCTGCTTAGGCTTACTCCTGGCAGAGCTGGGGAATGAGGTGTCATATGGGTGGGGTATCGAGCCTAGTTAGCCAAAGCATGCAAGCCTTTGGGCTACGTTACTATCCTAGGTCCCTGCCCCAATTATGTTTGCGTCTGCAGAACAAAGATCCAAAAAGTGCTTCTTGCTGAACAAGATCCAAAAAGTTTTCCAGATTTCCACCTTTCCTTATACACATACACAATGCTGTCATAGCTTTAACTTTCAGCTTCCTACTAACATAATGGAGAGCAAGTTCTTAGGTAGGGTACCCACAGTCACTTTGTAGAGCGAGATCTCTCTGTTACAATAGGAAATCTAATCTAAAGGCTTCCAAAGTCATCTATTCTTTTTTCCCTGGCCCTCTTTGAAGGATTTCCTCTTTTTCTTTTTGCTAAATATGAAAATCATTTCTGTAAATAACTCTAGTGTGGTAAGCATTCAAAATATGTTCGTTAAAAACTTCTATAGGAATTTTCCATGCAGATAATTTTGTTTGGGTTTTTGGAAACCACACCAAGAGGTGCTCAGGAGCTAGTGGCAGCTTGGTGCTTCAGGAATGAGAGTGGGATGAGATGAAATAAATCCCACCAAGTATTCTGGTAGTAGGTATGTGATGGTACCTGTGAGCCTTGACGTGCAAAGTGTCTGCACTAGCCTTTGAACTCTCTCCCACCCCAAATTGTGGGTTTTGACCACAATGCTAAGCATCTTGTAAAGTGGGTGGAAATGTTCAAATTTTTGGCAGCACTTTAAGCAGGTCATTAGGGTCAACAGCTAAAATAGTCAATGGCTTATTTACCATATCAGTATCAACTTCCATGACCTTTCTAGCTTTGATCCTAGTATGTAATTAGTGTTCATTTGTTTAATTGATTACACACTATCTTGTTATTGAGTTATTTCTCTGTGAAGCAAGAGGGTTATGTTATACTCTCTTAAGCACATGTCAAGTACTTTAGTTAAGTCTGGTTGTAAAAGGAGACTGGCTGAATTCCCAGTCTTGCCTTGCATGTGGTCAACCTGAGTTTGATCTCAAGCACTCCATATGGTGGCTTGAGCCCACCAGAAGTGGTTCGTGAGTGCAGAGCTAGGAGTAAGCCCTGAGCACCACATTTGTGACCCAGAAACCAAAGCACAAAAGAAAAAAGTAGCTTCTCAAAGCAAATTATAAATCCCATTAAAATGAAATCAAATTTCTCTTTTATCAGTCAGCATTAACTTTATTAATGAATTAAGATTAAAAGATAAAGGTGATGTATTTTTAGTTAATTTACTGTGCTGGGCATTTGTAACTCTATGTAATCCTCATTTTCCCTTAAATAAGAGCATTACAAAGTTTTAAACTAACAGATATTTTCAGACAGTCTCATATGGGCTTGAGAGTTGATTGTATAATTGAGAGGGATAGAGTTGGGAGCTGAAATGCAGGAGAAAATATGGCAGATTAATCCCATACAAGAGTGTCCATAACTCTACTATCTTTGGGTAGCCAGTTGTGTAGGAGAGGGAAGCGTGTAAGTACATATATACCAAGTGGGATTATCAAGCCTATAGAAGAAAATTGGTCTACAAGAGAGCTGACATGAGTTATTACATCACAAAGATCTGGCAACAAGAATTATGCTAATCCGAGTGCAGAAGGATGTGGATGCTAGTGCTAGCAATGCATTGGGGCCTGTAATTCTACGTGATTTTTTCCTACTGTACATTTGTGTGTTTCTCCAATTTTAACTACAATGAACATCTTAAGGTTATATAGCCCTGGTTTGTAATGTCACTTTTGCCATTTATGTTTGGCCCACATTGCTTTGCCATACTATGGAATATAAATGAAAATCATCTTAAATCATATGTGCAAGTATTATTGAGTTATCAGATAATTTATGAGCCTTAAAGAAGTGTTTTGTTTATAAGGACTACATAAGCTGTTTAAGCTGGATATTTTTTTCACTTAAAATTTTAGGAGAAATGTTTTGCTTTCTGCACTAGCATTAGTTTTTTTCCTAGGGTTATATGTATTATTAGCATGCAATTTTACCTTTATACTTTTCTTTTATGTAAAGAATTTATTGATCTTTTCAGTGAACTCCTGGCAATTGAGAAAATCCCTGCACCTAGTATAGGTGGATTCTGTTCCAAATATTAATTTGACAATTATATATGGTTATATGCTATAAGAATATTTTACAAACTGGATTTTAAAGATGTAGTAAGGGAAAATGAACAAAATATGTCATTGATACATGATGATATGATATTTTGGCCACATTGATTTAAATGAAATGCATGGTAAAATTTTGCCTGTTTCTTTTTTATCTATTTAATACAGCTATCAAGAAGAATTTTATTACATATATGACTGACATTTATGATTCAGACTTTTTAAAAGGCACTAAAGTGAGTGGTTATACAACAGATCGTTGGTGCATGAAGCCCCAGTGCTCCCATACTAATGAAGGCTTGGCACAATTTGGCTTTACCAAAGGTTTCTGCCTTCGTATCAGTGGCCACAAGAACTTGCTGACTGTTCAGCAAATTTTAACTGTGATGAATTTGTGTGTTGTTTTCTGAAATATTTCCTATTGGGAAGCTTAAGGGGGGCACAGACATGCAGAACTGCCCCCTGCAGATTCTTGTGCCCTGCTCCCCAAATATAATTTTATGGAGAGTACAAAATTATTGAAATTAAGCATTTAAAAGAAGATGAGAAAAGTGAAGGAAAATAGATCCAGTTAGAGACAAATAAGTGTAAATATAAGGAAGAGAACAAGTAGAAAAGATACGCCCCCGGAGCAAGGAGTGGGTGTGCAAAGAGGGATCACCAACACTTGACTTTGTTGCAGCTCTTTACATGATTTTTAACTTTCCACCTTTCCTTATCCTACTCTCCTCCCAAATGAATACAACTGGGGTCTAGGGTCCTGACCACACTTGACAGTTTCGTAGTAGCAATAAATCATCAAGCACCAGCATTTGGGATTTTGATGTGCTAAAGTGTTAAAATGAACTAGCATTGTCCCGGAGGTTGTAACCTCTGACTGACCTGCACTTTGCTCTCCTCTGTTTCTAACAGAGGGACTTTGCCAGATCTAAACTTCAGTGAAGTTCATTAGGATTAGTGTCTGACTTGGAACTTTGCTGCTGTGCAGTTTATTAACATCATGTATCTTTCTCTGCACTTTCATGCCTAAAAACATGCCATTTGCTGCCTACTAATCTAATAATACCAGCTATTGACATCAATGAATTCCAGATTTTTACTGAATAAGCCTGAATTCCAGTATAGTAGACCAAGGATTATCACAAATAACCAACTGATGAGGATTTGAAATCACCAATAAAATGCTTAGTGAGATAATTAATATAATAATAGTTTTGTTGCTATATGTAATATTGTGTGTGTGAGCATGTGGTACATGTGTGTGTGGGTGTGTGTTCATTCCATGGGAGTGTATGCTGTTTCAGAATATAGCCACATCTTTTCCATATTTTTGGTAAGAAGATTCTTTCACGAAGAATCTCCAGAACCTAATATACTCTCACACATTCACTTATTTTTAATCTTTTGTTAAAAGGTTTATTATGCAAAATGAAATGAAAATACCGCAGTTCAAAGCATGGGCTTGACATTCTCGAATTTCTTATGTAATGAAGTATTGCTTAAAAAAATAGAAGTTTGGGAGTCAGTGAGATAGTACAGGGGACAGAGCTCTTACCTTGCATGCAGTTGACCACATTCAATCCTGACCCTCCATGTGCTCAAGTGATCCCTAAGTGCAGAGCCAGGTATAAGCCCTGACTACTGCTGGGTATGGTACACAAAACTAACAATGAAATATAAGTCTAGGGGCCAAAGAGATAGTACAATAGATAGGAAGCTTCATTGCTCACAACTGGTCCAGGTTCAGTCGCTGGCACTCTTTAGAGTATTCTAAAAGAGTGATTCCTGAATGCAGAGTCTGGAGTAAGCCCTGAAAAGTCAGGTGTGACTCTAAGGCGATAGATAGATAGATAGATAGATAGATAGATAGATAGATAGATAGATAGATAGATAGATAGATAGATAGATAGATAGATAGATAGATAGATAGATAGATAGATAGATAGATAGATAGATAGATAGATAGATAGATAGATAGATAGATAGATAGATAGATAGATAGATAGATAGATAGATAGATAGATAGATAGATAAAGTAATAAATTGGAGTCTGTAAAGAACCACTTATTTTGTACTAATTTTACTTATGAAAATGACTTTTAAAGTAGTAAACATAGAAATAACAAATTCAGTTGTACTACCTCTTATAAAGAATGCATTTCTATTATCAACTTTCAATTGTTCTTTTGATGGTTCTAGCTAATATATTTAAGTATTCATCATATTAATTTTAATTATACATATAACTAATCTTTTCACATATTATGTCATTTTTTAGAAAATGTCTTTAGCATTTATTTGAACCTTAAGTTTTCTCTATAAATTTCTCAAAATATGTATATATGCATGTATATATCTATGTGCCTGTGTATATACTTATATTTGTTAAAGGAACAAGAACATAGATTTTCACATTTTTTTAATAATACCTGAAATTAGATTTCTACTGGTCCCCAGCTTAGTGGTATGAGTATAGTCCAAATTTCAATGCAAAATATATAATTATATTCTAATAGACTCTTAAACAAATCCAGGAAATAATATTCCTCCTTTCATAAAAGTGGGTCTAGAGTACAAGTTATGTATTCAAGTAAGAAAGGAACAATGCTGATGAAACAAGTTGCTTGGGGGTTATAGAAAAGTTGACAGCATATGCTCGTCATACATCACTTAGGAATTTATTTGGTAGCGAGTAAGAAATTTAAAAATTATGAGTAGACCAGGAAGATTGCATTTTTTTTTTTTATTTAAATATTAGGCAAAGACGTCTCAGGATGTAGTAGTAATGCCTTGTTCATTAGAGGTACAAGTTTTGTACCAGGTTACTAATTCAACAAAGCAGTGTCAAAAAATACAAGATGAATGTTCTATTCTGATAAGACTGAAGATTATTTGGGAGAATTGCTTGCTCATTGCTGGAATGTGCCTTCATCTATAACAAGCCTGGGATTAAACATCTATCTCTGCTGATCAAAATTAATTTCACTCACATTAGGGGTCTGTCTACAGGTGGTTTAGGCAGTACTCAGTTAAGACAAATGGGTTTCACTCCACATTATCTCTTATCATTCTGTAGCATGACTTATCACATATCAGTGGAAGGTTTCACATATCAGTGGAAGGTTTCTAAGAAAGTTCAGACTGGTGTAATTTTTGCCACATTCTCTTGATCAACACAGTTCCCAAATAAGTCCATGTTAAATCGGGATGGGAAACAGATACTACTTAAAAAAATTTTTGACACTGTGCTCAGGAATTACTCCTGGTAGGAACTCATTATACCATATATGATATTGGTGATTGAACATGTGTTGGTCACATGCAAGGCAAGAGCCTTACCCACTGTACTATTGTTCCTAGATTTTATTTCTTGATGGAGGGTAAAAGATCATGTATGTAAGAGTGCAGGAATGTTTGTCACTTGTCTTGTCACTTGTCTTCCTGTTGTTCATTGATTTGCTCAAGCGGGCACCAGTAACATCTCCATACGCCCTGTTGCGAGCAAGTGTAACCTAAGGGCTTCTGCTCGCTCCAGAAACACAAAGAGCCCCAAACCATTTCTTCAGGTCATGGGAATGAGGTCCATAATTGTTACTGTTTTTTGCATATCAAATACAACACGGGTGCCAGGCTCTGCCATGTAGGTGGTAAACTCTCAGTAGAAGGCTCTCATCTCGAGCATTTACTGATAAACCTCAATGGGAAGAGATCAGATTTTCTGTTGGGGGAGCTCTAGGAGCTGTGGAGTCTGGATGTTGAGAATGACTGACCTCATGGTGTGGGGTTTCCTCTGGCTTCTTGCTAGGCTCACTGCAAGGCTCTTGCTAGGCTCTTGCTAGGAAAAAAAATTACTCTCAATAATGCTACCACAGGGTTCCTCTGTCTTTGATCTAAAGTAAGGATGATTACGCCATTTCTGTTCTCCTCGTGGTCTAAGAAGATTGCTACAACTCCAGTAATCACATTGATTTTTGAGGCAAGAAGCAATAAATAGATTCAGGGAAAATGAGCTCATTCCAACTTTGCCACACATTCTAATGAGGTCTCCTGAACCTTACCAATAAATATGTTTTCTTATACATCACTGTTCTCTTTATATGACAGGTGAAAAAGTATGGTCTTTTTATGATACTCCTTGAAAATCAGAGTTCTGGTGCTAAGGCAGCCTATATTGAACCAGTTGTATCAGGAATGTTAACCACAGCTGTCGCTTTGCCTAGATTGTTGGGCAGTGTTATCACACATCCTAACTTTTCCTAAAGGACCTCCATATTAGAATTTTTGTGCAAGATATCCTAAACTTTTTAGCATCCTATTTCTAATACTCTTTAATTTTCAATATTTTTTCCCTTTTGGCCACACCTGGCTGTGCTTAGTACGCACTCGACTCTGCACCAAGAATCACTAGTAGTGAGCTAAGGGGACTATATGGGTGCCAAGGATTAGACCCACGTCAGGCACTCCCCAAGGCAAGCACTTTAACTGATGTAGTCTCTGTCCCCTTAATTTTTTCAATTTTAATTAATCTTATATTACCAAGAAATTGCCAAACTACTAACATATGGATGCAATAATTGGTATAGGAACAAATGGAAATTTACCAGAATATTTATGATGTCAAAAAGTATGATAGTACAAAACAAAAGCATTTCAACTGAATATATAAATCAAATGGCCAAATCGATGACATTTTGAGCAACCAAATGTGTTTTGAGTCTGAGATTACAATCCATAGGATTAAATATGTATCCTTTCACATATATTGATATACATGTAAATAAAGAAGGTGAAAAACTGTCTTCCTTTGTGGAAGAGTTCAATTAATAAATGGAGCTAAATAAATTCCACTGAAATAATGAGAGAAATCGAAAACTGCCTTTAGACAAATACCAGCTATAATTGCTGCTGACACAATCCACTGACAGATGCTAAAATTACTGAGCCTAAGTTTGTGGAGAATAGGGTATGATATTTGCATATTCTCAGAATATTACCCCCAAGATATTTTACTAGTTACATAATGGGAAAATGGTACATTTTACTATATGGCAGAAGCCATCTTAATCAAACCATCAAGATTAATGTTATCAGTAATAAAAATAGCAGTATCATATATTCCTTGCTTTAAATGTTTTAAACATCAATTTGGTTAAATAGTGAGATCTTCCCCTGTATTAAAATGTTTAGCATAAAGAAAAACTTTCGTTAATATTTTATTAGTTTTTATTGTAAGTTTATTTTAATCAATTTTTAGAAGAATGCTAGCTAGTGAAAACAAAGTATGAATCATTTACGGTGGATTACATGTAGTATACATGTGTTTTAGATATGCTGTATTCAAATCATAGAACTGGTAGTAATTTTAGGAGGTCCAGACTTCCTAATCATGCTAGATTTATTTTTCTTGAATCAAGCAGACCCTAAATGGTTATATCACAAGGCCAAACTTTCCAAATGCATCACTTGCACTTTCACTATTGAATGAATAGAATGAAATATATTTCATTCGAATGAAATATATCCCAAGGCATATTTTGTTTGTTTCTAGCACATATGTAGCTGATAACTCTGCTTTTGAAACCAATACTCTAGTTATAAATATGTTTGTGCTTTTCACCTTTCAGCCATCTAATCAATGTTCAAATTATATTTTTCTTTGCTTAAAATAATTTCAATGCTCCATATTATCATGCTTTGGGTTAACATCAATTTTACTTAGAATCATTTACCCTTATCAGGATTTCAATTTGTTGAAACACAACACCCAGTTTAAGATGAATGTCAGAAGTGAAATTGCTGTGTGTAGCCATTGCAAAGAGAGACAGGGCTTCTGAGGTTGTGCTACTTCTTGACTGTGACATCGCTAGTTGATTGAACTGCAATCATGCGTCACATGTTCATTTTAGTTGACTTTTTAAATTTAAACTTTGGAGCATTTATACTGAAGAAAAGTGACCGTCCAATGGGCCAGCAAACAAGATCCAAAACCTGAAGATTTATGAATTTAGAGATGTAACTTATGTGTTTATTAATTTAGAGTTTTACCCATGTATACAACATTAGAAAGGAGAATAGAATTTAGAGTGAAATATTTCATTCATAAAAAATAAAAAAGCTAACAATCAATTGTAGAAAAAAGACACAAAAATTTTTAAAGCCGTATGTTCTATTGAACTGCCACAATTTCTGTGTTGTAACTGATAATTCCTTTGCATTGTGATAAATTATATATTTTTTTCTTCAATACAAAAATTATTAAACATCATGCTATAAAGCATAGAGAAACTAGTGCATCTTTAAAAATGACTGATAGGGCCGACAATAGCACATCGGGAGGGCGTTGTCTTGCATGTGGCCAACCCAGGTTCAATCCCAGCATCCCATGGGGTCCCCTAAGCACCGCCAGTAGTAATTCCTGAGCAAAAAAGCCAGGAGCAATCCCTGAGCATCGCCAGGTGTGACCCAAAAAAGCAAAAAAAAAAAGTGTAAAAATGACTGATAGAAGATTCTTTTTTTGTATCAGTGACATGAGAGAACTTTTATTTTGACATTAAAATTTTATATCAGTAATGACGTGCAAATGTTTTTACAATTATGAAATTTTTGAAACTCACTATTTCTTGAACCTATAACTCCTGACATTTTAGTGTCTTTATATTTTATCTTCTTTTTTGTTTGTGGGAGGCCGCACATAGTGGTATGTGGGATCACTCCTAGAGGTGCTCAGGGGACATATGGAGTATGGGGTATCAAACTTGGGTCGGCCATGTGCAAATCAATCACATATCTACTGCACTACTTTTACAGTTGCATTTCAGTACATTTGAAGTTTGTTTTGTGAAATGACTAGACATAATACTCTTAAATTTGATGAACCAGTTAATCTTAATATCTCCCTTTATTATAACTATGATGAATTCCATTTTTTCTAGTTGTTCATAGTATCAAATCAGAAGGAATTTTGAACTAGACTATTTCCCAATACTATATGATGCCCTACTCTTTATTAGTTGAGTTAACAAACCAATCTGTTACGTTATTAATTCTATTCACTATTTCTCCTTTCCAATGAATGTTGATTCTGGAAAGTTATTTTGGTATAAGGGCTTCTTGATGCCAGAATAAATTTGTTTGATTTAATGTCCCATTAATTGTTTCATATCCCATTAATTTGATTTTTTAATTGTAGGCAAAGGGTTCCCAAGTACTACAAGCAGACTTGAAGTCCTCAACTGATATTCTTAGAAACTTGTCAAGGTTCAGGAAGTGACCAAAGATTCAATACTGCTCAGTCTCTGAAGTGTCGGGAATACCTAAGCCACTGCAGCATTACTAGTGACTCCAGGGTGTGCCGGTGATGTTGAAGTAACCATGTGGAACTGGAAATGAAATCAAATGGGGTTCTGTACTGTTTCTGGTCCCATTTTTTAAAACTGTTGAAATAAATATAAACAGGTTGTTTAAAGGTATTCTTTCTGCTCCATCAAAGCAGAGGATTAACTTTCACTGTCTTAATGACATCTTTGCAGTAACTTTTTCTATTACAAACTAATGGAATACTCAACCCCATAAACCATTTTGCTATCTGTGAAAATGTGTGTTAGCATGCAATACTAGTTGCACAATTTAGAGCTAAATAAAGGCAAGCGCCCTCCTTCAAGCACACACATATTTTGAAAGGGGTACGCTTTTTTAGGTGGTATGCCTCTCAAGCGTCCTGCGGCCGTCTGCCTCAGTCCTGGGTCCCTCAGTATAAGAAGGTGCCTGAGAATTCCTGAAAAAGCCTTTTTCGTATGGGAATGACTAGCCAAAATTGAATTGCAATGAAAATTGATACAGAAATGTATAAATATAAGCAAACTAATTATAAGCTCTCCTTTGTTAGGGACTCCAAAATATCTCTGTCATTCCACCTCCACGCAACACTTAGAAGTGTGATGTGGTGAAGTTGGAATAATAATAAAAAAAACAGCTGTCCTAACCAGCTACTGCTGAAATAACTTACATAATTAAAAAAAAAAACATATGGCTATTTTGCCAAATTACTGTGGTTTACCCCCAGTGCCTTGTGCTTCTGTCCAAAAACCATTAACTTTGTTGCTCTGATGATTTATTTATCTCTGTTCCTTTATGTGCAGACAAGTTTTACTAGGAAAATTAATGAGGATACTGATGATGAACTAATAGCTGAGGGTTGCAACTTCAAGGAAATCCTAAAAGCTCTGAAATTTTACACTTGAGCAAAGCCGTTGACAAAGATGACAAAAATATTTAAAATGTAAAATTCTGGTATCAAATAATTGAAGGTGCCCTTAAGTTATAAATTAAAAACCTATTTTCCCAGTTAGGTGGTTGCACCTGTGCAGGAGACAGAGCCAAGAAGCCTGAGTCTTCTTCAGTTTGAGGTTCACTCATTTATTTCTCAGTTTTTTTTGCTATTACCCCCTAAATTCTATTTGCAGCAAAGTAAGGATTACTAAAATATAAGAACAGAATTCTGTTACACAGATTCTAGTGCGGTGAGCCCGCAGTGCCCTATTTTCGCTGCGCCCCATATTTTTTAAAACAAATCTCCTGAGTCTGGTATATAATCCCATAGAAATGCTGCATAATGGTTATACCATTATTATACAGCATTAGCTTTCAGCCTTGCAATATCTAGCTGATCTGGCATGAAAGTGCTCACACATCTTCAGCCAACAGCAGGTCATGGATAACTCTCAGGATTTGCTTGGCGTTGTGCATATTTTGCCAGATAGTTGATGTGTATTCTAGGATGCGTTTAGGGGTGATAAGGCCATATTATTTATTTCCTTTTGTATTTTGTTCTGCAGGGACAGTCTGGATGTTTTCATGATGTATATTTTCAAGAAAAAAATAGAAATACACTAACACTTGAAAATATATGGAATAATAATGTTCCATTGACCAAAATAGCTAAATAGGCAAACCCATAATAAAGGTGTTATTTGAGGTGCAGAAGCTTTCAGTTTCATATAATCCCATTTGTTTATCTTTGTTTCCAATTGCTTAGTCAGTGCTGTTTCTCTTTGAAAATGGCTTTAGCTCCAATGCCATAGAGAGTTTTGGTCTATGTTTTCTTGTCGATGTACCTTATAGATTTAAGCCTGAAGTTGAGATGTTTAAATTCATTTTGACCTGACTTTTGGTGCTTTGGGCGTTATAAAGAGGTTTAAGCTATTTTTTTACATGTAGCTGCCCAGTTTTTCACCACATTTGTTGAAGAGAGGCTTTCTTTGTGCCACTTAATATTTTTTGCTCCCTCTATCGATGGGTGCTGGTATACTGTATTACCAAGAACCAATTATGATCTACCTTGTAATTGTGGCTGTTTCACTGTGGTACAATAAAATTTAAAAAAAAGAAAATTAAGTGTTCATATTCTGCGAGTGTGCGTCAGGATATTCAGTTCTATTCCATATGGTCTACAAAGTGTCTTTATCCCACTACCATGCTGTTTTAATTACAACTGCTTTGTAGCGCATTGAATTTGGGAAAGGTGGTGCACCCATCTACTTTTCCTCAGGATTGCTTTAGCTTTCACCTCTGGGTCTTATTATTCCATACATTTTCATAAGTGTTTGGTCAACTTCTTTGAAGACTACCATGGTACTCTTATACAGCTGCCCTAGCATCCCATATGGTCCCCTGGCACTCCCAGGAGTAATTCCTGAGTGCAGTGCCAGGAGCAATCCCTGGGGAATTGTTGGGTGTCACCCAAGAAGTGAAACAAAAATAAGCTACTGTCTGCATAAATAGGTTCGATAGTGGTTGTAAAGATTTGAAAACACTCTGGTGTTATTTATATCTGTGGGTTTGGGATTGAATATCTGCATTCAATATTTGTATTCACTATTTGTAAGAAATTAACATGAAGATCTTTGTTTAAAAAACTGAGTAGAGGGTCAGGATCACTAGTACAGCAGGGATATGTTTGCCTTGGTGGTAGGAGGGAAACGGATATTGGTGGTGGGAAGTGTACATTGTGAAGGGCAGTGTTAGTGGTGAAGTGAACATTGTGAAGGGAACCAGTATGGGAACATTGTAGGACTGAAACTCAAGGAACATTGTGGCGTTCGCAACTGTACACAGTCTTAGATAATACTAGATGTTGTGGATCTGGTCCTTCCCAGGATCTTTCACATTTATACACCGTATACAGTGCTAGCAGGGTCTAACTGATACCGTCATCCCAGTAAGCTTACCGCAAGTAGCCAGAGCATCCTGCCCACATCATGAGGTCAGTCATTCTACAACATCCAGACTTGACAGTTCCTCGGAGCTCCACCCACGAGAGAAACCTGATTGTTCCTTCTTTAAGTTTCACCTGTAAATGCTCTAGATGAGAGCCTTCTCCTGAGAGTATATCACTCCATTGGTAGGAGCCTGGCAGCTACCAATGTTTTTTTTGATATGCGGTAAACAGTAACAATTATGGACCTCATTCCGCATGACCTGAAGGAAATGGTTTGAGGCTCTTCCCTGTCTCTTGGAGCAAGCAGATGCCCTTGGGCCAACACTTGCTTAAGACGATTTATGAAAGATTTTACTGGTGTCTTTGAGCAAATTCATGAACAACGGAAGACAAGTGGTAACAAGTGGGATTCCATACAGATTGCTTTAATCTTGTATAGCTCTAGGGAGTATTACCATTTTGACAATGTTATTCCTTCCTAGTCCATGAGCAAGGAATGTGTCTCTATTTCCCCATGTAATTTCTTTATTTCTTGAAGGAGCATTTTGTAGTTTTGTATAGGTCCTTTACATCTTAGTTGAAACTAATTCCTAATACGTATTTATTTTGTGGCACAATTGTGAATGTCGAATCATTTCTTAATATTCTTTTTCTCCCTTTGTTGTTATGTGTTCAAGGCAGTGCCATTGAGTTTTTGGAATTGATTTTGTACCTGTCACTCAAGTATTATATATCTATTGTTTCTGGGTGAGCTTTTTGGTAGAGAGTTTAGGGTTTCCTAGGTGGCTACTACGCGTCATCTGCAAATAGTGATAGCTTTACTTCTTCCTTGCCTATCT
>JAJIBD010034281.1:0-24484 GCA_021461705.1 Cryptotis parvus | reverse complement strand
CCTGATATATTTATGTCATGCAAATAAATGCAGTCATTCTATGTATTTTCTATCCTTCTGACTAAATTTCCCTCAACATGATCCTTTCCATGTCCATCCATTTATAGGCAAATTTCATAGCTTCATTCTTCCCTAACAGCTGCACTTAGTATTCCATTGTGTAGATGTACCACAGTTTTTCTTTTATCAGTCATCAGTTCTCGGGCATACTGGTTTGTTTCCCTGGTTCTGGCTACTATGCATAGTACTAAGCTATGAAAAAAAAAAGTGCGGATTGTGTTTCCGCTTCGTGTGTTTTTGGCTTTCCAGGGTATATTCTCAGGAGTGGGTGATGGCTAAGTCAAGGGAGCTCAATTTGGGGTCTTTGGAGGAATGTCCATATTGTTTTCCAGAAAGGTTGTACAAGTCGACATTCCCACCAACTATTGAGAGTCCCCCTTTTCCCCATCCCACGCCAGCACTTGTTGCTTTTACCCTTTTGGTATGGGCCAGTCTCTGTGGTGAGGTGATATCTCATAGTTGTTTTGATTTGCATCTCTGACGATTAGTGATGATGAACATTTTTTCATAGCCTTTTTGGCCATTCGAATTTCTTCCTTGTCAAAGTTTCTGTTCATCTCTTCTCCCTTTTTTTTATGGGGGTTTGTTTTCTTCTTATATAGCTGTACCAGTGCCTGATATATCCTGGATATTAACCCCCTTATCAGATGGGTATTGGTGAATATTCTTTCCCATTCTGTGGGACTGCCTTTGTATCTTAGTCACTGTTTCTTTTGAGCATTAGAAGCTCTTTAGCTCCATGTAGTCCCAATATGTTTATCTTTTCTTCTAGTTGCTTTTTTAATGGTGTTTCACCTTTGAAGATGTCTTTGTAGCTTCAAGTTGTGGAGGGCTTTTCGTGTATTTTCTTCAACGTACTTTTTTTATGGATTTAGGTCTGATATTAGAATCTTTAATCCATTTTTGATCTGATTTTGTGCAAGGTGTTAGACACAGGTCGAAATTCATTTTTAATGTAGCTGTCCAGTTTTCCCAGCACCATTTGTTGAAGAGGCTTTCCTTTACTCAGTTCGGACTCTTGCACCTTTATCAAAAGATTAACTGATCATACCCTTTGAGGGTGGGTGTCAGGATACTACCAACTCTGTTCCATAGATCCACAGGTCTGTTTTTATTAGGAATCAATTTTTAGCGCATAGTGTTTATTTTGCTTATTTGTTGATAGCAAAATGCATATAATAAAAATGTAGCCATTTAAAATTAGCAACTCCCTCGGCATTTGTCTATTCATTAAATTGTGTACCTATTACCTCTATTTCAAGATATTTCCATCAATGCAAAATAAGGCCTCATATATTGATTCCAGTAGCAGTATTTTCTCCTCATTGGATTTGCCTGTCCTAGATATTTCATTTAAGGTAGACCATTGTTCTTTCACCCATATCTTAGTATGTACCAATACTTTAATTATTTTATACTTGCCAAATATTTTGTTGTATGCTTATATAATTCATTTATCCATTCTTAGTTATTTCTACCTAATATTTTATTATGTACAGTCCCATTCCTAAAATTTGAGTACCCTAACTTCATTCCTTTGAAGTTTTATATCTAGAAATGGAACTGCAGAGTTCAAAAATTGCAGCAGGTTTTAAAACCATAAAGTACATAGAGTTGTAAAAGGAACCCGTTTAATTATGTTATAATAATCCCAAAGGCATTCAACAAAATACACTTGTTCTGTGATAGTATATGTGTGTGTTTCTTGAAAATCCTACTAATTACAGTTTGTAGAAACCATTATTGCACATATATATATGTGTGTGTGTGCACTATATACATAAGTTATGTAAACATACATATGTATTTATGTGTATATATGTTTATATTATATATATAAGACTAATTGAAGGTCTCTTAACTGCATTAGTCAAGGTACTAATTAATGCAAATGATTTTCAAAGAGGTCTTCCAGTAATTATAACGGGATGTGGAAATTGTGTTATTTGGACCTCTCCAGATTCTTAGAGTGTTCCTAGTATTATTCCCTACTTTAAAAAAAAATATAAAAATAAAAGTTGTATTTTCTTTTCCATCAAAAGTTCAACAGAAACCACAGATTTTATCTAAATGTGTCCATATACTTGAATTCGCTTACCTCCCCTCCCTCAGTTAAAAACTTTTTCTGTTTAGAGAGGCGAGTTATGAAGAATCCTGGAAAACCTTCTTGTTTTTTTATCCACATTTTACTGCACCATTCTTCATATATTCCTTCTTAGATTCCTTCTAAATCTAAAAACCCTAAACTCCAGCAGGATCAGCTTAGACAGGTGCAGATCTAATGGGAGGCGAACACGATGGGAGAATCCTCGTGTTCTAGAAATTCAATTATCTCAGATTTTAAGCTGGTATCTGTTGCTTTTTTCATCTCAAATTAAAATTTATAGATCAGTTCCATATAACTCAAAAACTTAGAAATTAAAATACTTTTCTAAATTCATTTGCTACACATTTTCGGATGTATCTAAAGTTCTTACACAGACATAATCTGATTTAGTTGTCTGAAATTTGTCTGAGTTGGTACCATAAAAACTTCTCTCTCACTGTCATTAACTTGAACTCACAAGAATAAGCCAGAAATAGAATACTTAAATCAATGAGATTCATAAAGTACATATGTACTAAAGGTAGAAGTTGTGTTTAACAAATCAAAACATTAAGTCAGGTTTCTACTAAAGAAAATACCAGGAGCTTCAGATTTGTTTGCTATTTCAGAATTAAAACAATTACCCTGAAATAAGAAGCCAGCTCTATATAAACTATTCTTCCAGAGTTAATAGCTTGGACATGAAATTAGCACATATAGTCCACAATCCTGAAAAGCTCAATTTGTCCATTTACTCATGGGGAAATTCTATAGATTGAGGGGCTAGACATTTTAAAACAGGATATTTTCCCACAAAAGAAGTGAAATTATTTTTTAAAATTAGTTTTATTATATCTGAAGAGAAAGCTCAAATAGCCCTAACCCACATTTTGGGAAATTCAAATACAGTGCATGTTAATCTGGTTTCTGAGAAGTTTCCTAAGAAAGTGAATTCATGGATATCAACAGTGCACAATTAACTACTGCATAAAATTTAGTCCCATGTGTTAGAGTCGGCACATCTTTACAATGAAAGAAAACGCTTTTTTTTTAAAGAGATTAAGGATTTTATCTTCCAAATTTATTTTAATGTTCCTTTGTGTTGCCTCTTTAGTGTTATGCATCATGGAAAATACTTTCTACTAAGTGTTGAAGAAAGATGAGGGCTAAGCTTTTTTCAACTCTAAATATGCTCTTTTATAGAGATCAAGATCACAGGATAGAAGGATTGTAGCAGGAAATAAATGTTGATTTCCACTCCTCAGAGAAAGGTTTATATGGAAACTGTCTTTTGTCTTCTTGTGTTCCCTTGGCTTTTTGACACTGTCAGATTTTGTTAATGAATATAAGCTTAGAGTTTATATTATCTCGAAGGGAATGGTAGCGACTTCTTACTCAAAAAGTATATAAAGTTATCCATGTTATTAATTATACTCAACTAAAAGCTTAACATAAAATAGTGAATATATTTTTTGAGAAAAACAATTTCAGACGTTCTCATTTAAATAAATTTAGAAAACAAGTTCTAATAGTTTTCCCATGCAGCCCCTTTCTCCACTCTATTTCCAGTTATTGAAAATTGTGCCTAATAGATTTGTCATCTTTTATGATTTTGCTTCCCATCTGGGATTCCACTTGGCCAGAACTCAGTTGAAGCTAAAGTCACAGTCTATTTTCTTCTTGAGAGAGAGAAAGAAGTCATTGGGTTTTTTCCAAAATAATAATATACACTGTATATCAAGCCTATCCTTCACAACTTCATATCTCTGGGAAGAATGGGAGGAAGTAGATAACAGGGTAAATAATGCAATAAGCATTTTAAGGTTCCAGAACTGATGAGGGTCCAATCCATCTTGTTAATACTATGGATCACTTACTAGAAACTGTCTTACGAGCAAAAGATAAGTACTATCACCTTTGAATATGAAGAGAGGGAAATAGAATTGTTTGCACCAAAAGAAAGTTAATTGTAAGTCTTTGTTCCGTTTTGCTATGAAATCTAATCTTAAAGTATAAAATAGGTAGCATTTAATCAGCCTTATTTTTCTGGATCATGGTATTTTGAAAAAAATATTGAGGCTATGTTATTCAGTGTTAGCCAATTTATTATGCATAAGGTACAGATCTTAAAATTGTATTGCTCTGACAATGTGGATTTCTGATAGTTTGGAAAATGCAAATTGAATTCATAAGAGTTTAAAAGAGATTTATATATGCTATACTGTTGCTGATTTTGAGCTAAATTAAAAGCACACAAAGAGCTTTTATAATTGGCTGAGAATTTTTTTGTTTTTAGATAAAATACTGGGCTACTTTTTTAGCTAAGGGCTTACATATCTCCAGCGATAGTTAAAAACACAGGGGTTTGCTTTTGAGATGATTTTAGTAATTACCTTCACCAAACTACAAATAAAATAAATTTAAAAATGACCAGCTTAAAATATTAAGTATAGTTAATGGAAAGTCTTAGAACAGCTAGTAACCATAATAATTAACTGATTCCTATAATATAAAAATAAAAGCAGGAGTCTCTTATCATATGCGAAGAATTGAGGCATCTTCTGGGAGCAATTTGGGTTGTCCCTTACTTACTGGATAAAGTGGACTCAACTATAATTGGCTTTCAGGGAGAATTTTCTTGGCACTTGTCTGAAAATTTAATGGCTAAAAGATCAATATCAGATAAGGGAAAGAGCTATAATTTATCTTTTATTATGATATTGAATAACTGCCTCCATTTCTGCATCTTTGATGAAGTATATTAAATCTGTTTAGTACACTTTCTATCTGGTCAATGGTATTTGCTCATTTAAATGGCAGTGCTGTGCCAAACCATAAATAAGGTTAAAAACTAGTAAGGAGAAGGAATTAGTGTTGGTTAGACATTGTGCCTGAAACTTAAAGATGAATAACTTTGTTACACTGTCATTTATAGTGATTAAGTTTTAAAGAAACCAAAAAAAGAACTTATAGAGCTGTGCATACCTGCTACAACCAAACTGTAACCAATCATCTTCACTCATATATTTTGAATTTGAAGAATTTTTTTCCTCATATTTTATACATTTCTATGCTTTTTTTAGTCTTTTGGGGGAAAAGGGATATCTTTGTTTAAAATGCCCCCAAACCAGAGAGTGCTGAAAAACTGTTTAGAGTTCCTAAGTGAAAGAAGGCTGCGGGTGTGCTTTTAAGATTGCACCTTTACTTTAGAAGGCTCCACTAAGGAATGTAACTGTTGTGTTTTGTGCTGTTGGCTGTTAGTTGAATATTAATTAAGTTGGGAAATCAGTCTTAAACAAGATATCCCTAATTAAAATGCATGTAAAAACCATACAATATTAGGTTATGTGCTGGTTGAAGAAAATTTGGGAGCCCGAGACTAGAAAGATAGCTGTATATTTCCCATACATACAGCAGTTTAGCTCCTCAGGCGTTTGCTGTGTGGCAACTTTCTAGGAACATACTGCAGCAACTAATGGAAATCAGCTATATTAAACAGCTGCGTCACTAACCATTGGATTAAGCCCAACACTTCACTGTCTCCCACTTAGTCTTCAAAGTTTATTGACAAGATGGGGCTCACAGTGGAATAATTAAACTACTGTGAGAAGATGACAATAAGTGCTAGGGGAAAGTCTAATATAGCCTGAAGGTACCTAGGTAATAGTCACTGCATGCCTAAGATGAAGAAAACAGTGAAGAAAAGATAAAAACCTGTAAGAGAATGTAAAGTAAATGAGGTATATGTTTATTTTCAAACAGAGCATAATGTTGGTGGGATTGTGACTCACGTTATCACTATGTTGTTACAGAAGTACACTATGGCAAAATGCTTCCACCTCTTGCCAAAATGAACAGTGAGAAAAAATGAAGAACACTGAAGAACTTGAGCGAAAAGTCACTGAGCTGAAAAAGCCCTCTCCCTTGGAGTCTCATTCCTACAGAGCCATCACATAAAAGGTAGGGGACAAATTGTGCTAGAAGTTGGCCTTTTGAAATTTTGGTTTTAATTCATATATATATATATATACTGTAATATGACTGTTATAAAAATATTGGTATTCTGTTTGTCATAGCTCTGATGGATATTGAAGCCGTGTGCTAGGTGAAATAGTCAAAGACAACTAACTTGAGCTCACCTACTTGCAGAAAGTAACTGGATATTTAATGCATCTAAATCATAGAATATAAAATAGATTATCAATGGGCAGAGGTGTCAGGAGGGAGCAGCAGTTGTTGAAGTGAATAAAAGGACAAAATATATATTTTCTATTATAAAATAAGTTCTAGGAATGTGATGTGTCACATGGTGACTATAGCTAATCATTCTGTATAGTTTATTTGAAAGTGATCTTAATTGTTTCTTAGCCTTTCAGTTAAGATCAAGTGTGGGATTTGTTCTTACCAGTTTAGCATTGATGCAAGGACAATATATTAAATGGATTTTGATACTAGAAAAACGGAATAGGAGCTTGCTCAATCCATTCCACACACTGACAAAAAAAAAACTGATCTTAAAACTCATCACAAAAGAAGTATCTGCAACTGTCTATGCAGTATATTAATTAGATTTACTGTGGCCAACATTTCATAACAAAAA
This sequence comes from Cryptotis parvus, assembly GCA_021461705.1. Lineage (NCBI taxonomy): Eukaryota > Metazoa > Chordata > Mammalia > Eulipotyphla > Soricidae > Cryptotis > Cryptotis parvus. Next base: position 17,738 of record JAJIBD010034281.1, on the reverse strand, counting down.
AATATGAAACATAATTTTGTACCTTTGAGACTGATGTAATGGTATGTGTTAACTGAATTCACATGTAAATTGAAAAATGCAGTTGATAAATGGAAATCTATTTTTTAAAAAAATATATTCATTAGTTGTCTTCTGGAAAGTAGGAATACAGTAAACTGGGAAAAAGCGCTTGACCTAAAAAGAGCTGATAGATACATAAATTCCAAATGAAACTAGCAGGCTTTAGTTATGGTCATGTATATGGAAAAAAGGCTAACGAAACAGAGGATGATTGGGGAGGCAATTTAGTTTGATTCCCCAAAAAACACTCAGAATTGGACAAAGTGAATCAACCATGAAGAAGAGTAAGCCAAGTAGCAGCTTAAAAGATACAACTTTCATTAAACCATAAACCAGGTCTTGGGTATGTTCAACAACTCAGAAGCAAACATATTTCCTTGAGAAGGGATTTGTAGCATCATGATGGAAGAGATAAAATTGGAAAAGTCTCATATCATTGGGAAAAGACCTTGCTTTTATTCTACCATATGAGAAGTCATTAGGAAGTGACTTTGTAGTAAAAGGGGCTGGAGCAATAGCACAACTGGTAGGACATTTTTCTTGTACATGCTGGACCTTGGTTTCGATCCTCAGCATCTCATGTCGTCCTCTGAGCACCACAAGGAGTAATTCCTAAGTGCAGAACCAGGAATAACCCCTGAGCATCACCAGGAGTGACCCAAAAAGCCAAAGAAAAAAAGAAAAGAAAATTTTTAGCAGAAACGTGAGTTTATTTTATTCCTAGAAAGCAATCCTGCTTTTTAAATTCTAAGGCTAAAAGACTCAGTATTAGTGGAAAAATAGGATGATGTCACCAAGTAAGAGACAAATGGCCAATTGATTTTAGGAAAAGATGAAGTAAAATGTATTTTGGATATGCTTCAACTAGATTATCACAGAATAATACCAATTATCTTTAAGAATCCCTAAATAAAAAAAAATTAAAAAGAATCCCTAAATATGATTTTAATTTTCATACGAACAACATGTTCATCATTTGTGTATTAATAATACAAAATGATCATTTATTTTCACCATTTCCAATTACAAATTGTATGTATATGCCTACGGCTTCTAAAACTAGAGAGGTTGAAGTTAAAAAGTGGAAAAATAGGATTCTCTGAATCCACAAGTTCAAGAGACTTCGCAGACATGGGGCAGAGCTGTTACTGGCTCTCCCTGTGACCAGCCACTCACGGGCGCCCGGGCGGGATGGTGGGTTCCAGCCCCTGGCCCACCACCCCAGAAGAGCCTCGAACATGCCAGACAACCCCTCACTCCCATGAGGGCCTCCCATTTTCTCCACATCCGACTTCTCTCCGTCAGACCTCCACCCAGCAGACCAGCCTATCAGCGCCCGGCTCATCGAGGTTCCACCCTGCAGCAGTCTTTCTTAAATCCGGCTCAGGTATGCTGGTCCAGAGACTGCAGACATGGGACAGAGCTGCTACTGTCTCTCCTGTGCCCAGCCACTCACGCAGGACTCACAGACATGGGGCAGAGCTGCTACTGGCTCTCCCTGTGGCCAGCCACTCACGAGGCGCCGGGGAGGGATGGTGGGTTCTAGCCCTGGCCCACCACCCCAGCAGAGCCTCACAACAAGCCAGACGACCCCCACTCCATGAGGGCCTCCATTTTCCACATCCGGACTTCTCTTCGCCAGACCTCCACCCAGCAGACCAGCCTATCAGTGCCTGATTGCGCGGCCAGCTGCGCGTGGTTCATCAATACATACTGGACTTAGAGATGCCTACAAGAGTATGCTACCTGCACGCAGGCTGCTTGGCAAGCTACCCGTGTTGTATTTCCTATATATGCCAAATACCTGTAATAATTATAGACCTCATTCCGGAATGGATTGAGGCTTTTATGTTCCTGGAGCAAGCAGATGCCCTTGGGCTCTACTTAGCATGAGACAGGACATAGGGAGATGTTACTGGGGCCCACACGAGCTAATCAATGATGAACGGGAAGACAGTGATACAGTGATACAGTGATCTTTGAGGGGGTAAACCCAGTGGTGCTCAGGGCTTACTTCTGACTCTGTGCACAGGGGTCACCCAGTCAGGTTCAAGGAACCATAGCCACATGTAAGGCAAGCCCTCTGCTCTCTGTATTGCTTTGACTCTATGTATATTGTCTGGCAAAAACTTGATGACTTTGATGCAGGCAGGCAGACAGGAGGTCCCACATAGGCAATGAATTCTTGCCCTAAGGCTGTCCAAAGTCACCTTAGAAACCAGGAGCCAAGACTTGATGAGACCAATTAACCAATAACAAACCCTGAGGGAGCTGAATCAACCTTTCTGCCCAGTCCTTAATCCTGCTAGATTCCAGGACAGAAGATCCAGCAGGGACAGAGGTCAAGAAAAGGAGATTTTCAAAGAAGACCACTCCAAAATCTACTCCCCTTGGCAACGTCCCTAACAGCCTAGATTGAAGAGTATGGTAGCAGCTTGGGGAGAAATCTATAAAAGCCGGTCCTGAGCAAAGGACAGCGTGCACAGGCTGCTTGAGCACACATGCTGCCTGAGCCCATGTGGTTGAACACATGTGGTGCCTGAGCACGTGTGTTGCCGCGGATCTCCCCTCTTGACATGTGTTCTCTTTTTTCTCACTTTCCCTCTTCCTTCCCTTTCCTGAAAACTCCTTAAAAAACCTATTATACTTCACTACTTGTCGACTCCCTGAAAATTCTTTTCTGTGGGGAAGACAAGAACCCTGAGGAAACCCTGGGTAAGGCCTAGGACTGACTTGCCTTATCAGTCCTAAGAAGCCTACCTAGCGGTTCTGGGCGGCAGAGGCAGCTGGGGAGGACCATCTCTCTCCCCCTTCGGCTTCACATAAGCCACTTTCGTGAGGTCCACCTGCATCAACTTGACCTTTCCAGATGCTTTTGCTATGTTTCTCCTTTCCTGGTAATGAACTGCTGAGAAAATTGGTACTTTTTGTTTTAATTTTATTTATTTATTAAATATATACAAGAACTACAATTGCTAATACAATTCTAGAGTTGAAGCTTGTCGGTGACAGCTGGGGTCCCCAACAATACCAGGGAAACAAGTTCCCTTCTACCTCCGGCCGTGGGAATGGATAAAAACTCAGGAGAATGGCGCAGTTTTAAAAAGGCTTTATTATCACAGGTTCTGATATACAATCCAAGAACAGCAAAAACTCTGGACTCTGGGTTCCTAACTAGGCCAGAGCCACGTGTGAGTCAAGGTGGCTGTCATCACGTGTTGAAGCCCAATGGAGAATGGAGAGGACAGAGAGAGGAAAAAAAGCCAAGGAAAGCCAAAATGGCAAAAAGGTCCCCTCTTCTTATCCTAGCTTCTTTTATAGACTGAAACCCACCAAAGCTTCCAGCCCAGCCCATCATGGGTTGGGCTATCTAGAGATGTAGTCAGGTAAATGGCCCTTTTGAAATGTAGATCTTTAGGTGAGCCTTTGGCTCAAGCTTCACAAAAGCCAGAGCTGATCTCCAGAGGCAAAATCTCCCTAGCAGAGAGAGGAGGGCTGTATTTCTGAATCAGAAAGCAGTTCAGAATGTAATTTGTAGGAAATGGCATAAATACTTTTTACTATGAATATATAGCTAGCAGAATCCAGACTCTGGATTCCACTAAGGTCCAAAATCCATCAGAATAATTCACTTTGGCATTACCTTTAGAGTGAGAAACACGTTAGTTTGCCTGGAGGCGCACTGGCATGTCTCTGAACTGGGAGAATTGATTACATTATAGTTGATCCAATGTGGCCAAGTACTTTTTGGATATCTACATGTAGATCCCATGCGGGACCCATGGGAACAGAATATTGATCTAGGGTAAGTGAGATTCATGATAAAAATATTTATGCCATATAAAATTAAGAAATCAGTCCAATTCTGCCCTATCTTCCATTGTGACTGCTTCGAGATTCCCCAAAGGCATGGACCAGCTCTCTCCATATAAGCTAAGTGTAGCTGGAGACTGAGGCTCAGTAGGGTGTGTCACCCAACAGAAGCTGATTAGAAAGCAAAATTCTAATATTAAATTCAATAAGTATTAAAAAATCAGTTTTTAATGTAAATTTTTTGATGTAGTGTGAAAGTTTGTTAATGTAAAATTAACATCACAAGATTGTTAAGTCCTTGTGTAAGAATTTATTAAGCTATTTTTTGCTAGTTGAGGCTTCTCCTTTATTGTTTTTGTTGTTGTTGATGTTGACTTTTAGTTGCCTTCTATGTTACTTTCCCATCAAATTTGGTGTGTTCCTATTGGAATATCAGTATCTTGGCCAGAACTCCAGAGACTTCAGAACCTATCGTCTGGGCCAAGGACTCAACATGGCAGCAGATATGGAACATGGGCATGACTGCCCGGGCTTCCAGAAGTAGAGAGGGGCTACTCAGAACATTGCTTATAAATCTTGAGAGGCAGTCTGTATGGAGAGTGTCCTTCAAGATAAGGAACCTTTGAGCTTTTCAGCAATTAATGTCTAATGGCAGCCAAGCATGACATCAAGACTCTAATTTTCACACTGGATTCTAAGAGAACAGAGAAAAAGAAAAAATTAAAACACTACTTAGATTGGTATTTTATTTTATTTATTTATTTATTTTTTGATTTAAAAAATTTAGTTAAATTACCATGAGATAGACCATTGCAAAGCTGTTCATGATTTGGTTTCAGTTATACATTGTTCCACCAAACTAGAAAAAATTTTATGCCAATTTTATCCTTTAAGGAATAAATTTAATTTATATCATCTAAATAATCATTTTGGGAACTCAAGTAGGTTCAGCTTGTGGCACCAGCACTCTAGTTTAAAACAGTGAAACATTCCAAATATTTTTTTAAGATGAATTTTATCTCTATATCAAAAAATCAAATGATGCACTGATCCAGTTCTAAATCGAAGAAAATACTTTTTAAAAAGGGGAACCAATTCCAAAAGTCGCCTGGGGATATTTGAGTTTTATGTTTGTTTGTTTTTTTCTTTCTTTTTCTCCTTTATTTCCCCCCACCCCAAATTTGATTACAACATTTTGGACATACAGTTGAAAGATGCTCATGTAGAGTTTTGGTTCTACAGTGTTCCAACACCCATCCCTCCACCCAAACCCATCTCCCATCACCAATGTCCCCACCTCCCTCCCCCTCCCACACCTCAACTACTTGGCGAGTACTGTATGTCTTCTCTCTCCTCTCTATCTCTCCCTCCCGCCAAACTTTCCTGCACATCGTGGAATGCAGTGCATCAAAAGACATCACTGTTTCCACTATTTTAATGGACTGGCCGCCCGACCTGGGCTCGAACTGGTTTTGCTCTGCTAATCTGGTAGTGAGGCAGTTTCCAGCCGGTCCGGACAGCGAAAATGGTGGCTAGTGTGGTGGGCGAGTCTCATCTGGCTGCTTCCGGGACCTCCCAGAGGTGATGGGCCCACTCCCAAAACCCATCTGTCCTCCCGGGGGCGGAGCCGAAGTTCCAGCTTCCCAGCCGCTTGTGAGGCCTGATATTTTAAACAGATAACAGCACAAGTGTTTGAGCAGTGTTTAGTAGAGAAACAAATCCTTTCTGCAGTGTTACTTTATTTATGAAAGTATTAATGTGTTTGGGGGGTTTATCAATGTACAAAACCCAGAGAAGAAAGATGAGAGGATAAGGAAAGTAAGTTCAATATTTCAAGAGGCCAAAAGCTGCCAGTGGAGCATGGAGCCGATATCAAAGTCTACAAAATGTTTAAATGAACACTCATGGTAACTGAGCCAAATAATATTCTACATACTAACGAAAGTAGAGAAATTTGCTTTTAATATTCAGAAATTCCTGAAATGGCTCTAAATTTGGACGTTATAAGAACCCTTTCTTTCTCCACCTGGACCCCTTTTAAAAGCCTTTGCTCATCATAGCTTTAGTGCACCAGATACACAGTTTTGAGTAACAGTAAAAATTTCTGTGATACATGTAAAGCTGAAATGAAGAATAAAATACAAATGAAGACAGAAAGCCTAGTAAACATCAGAAAGGATTGAGGCTTCCGGAAACAACTCTGAGGATCCTGTCCTCTGTTACACAGGAAGTATCTGTCTTTTAATGGTTCATCAACAAAATGATGGTGCAATATCTTAATCTCAGTGGAGCCAAGACTCCTGTCAACAGAGGGGTATTTTACATCTCACAGCTCTGTAGCTAAATATAGACATTATCAACATGTTAGTAAGCAGGTGCAAACCCATCATTTCAATTTATATCTTTGACAATCTGGTACAGGACACCATTGGGGAGTTTCAGACTTTTAGCCAAACATTTAAAATCACTAATGTATACATTCACCTGCTTGACTAAGGATAAATACCATGGTTCAGGTGGCCTTCAATATAAACACAGAGCTACAGAAGATCAACTGAAACTAATCTTATCTCCATATATAGTTAGAACATTGAGCCATGATGTTCTAAATAGAATCTAAAGAGAGTTCTACTCATCTTCCGATTTTTTAAAAAATTTGATTATACCACAGCGAGATATACAGTTACAAAGATGTTCATGATTGGGTTTCAGACATACAGTGTACTAGCACCCATATATCCACCAGTGCACATTTCCCACCACCAATGTCTCGGATTTCCCTCCCTCCCCAGATGTCTCTATGGCAGGCACTTCTTCCTCCTCCCTCCTCCTTCTTCTCCTCCTCCTCCTTCTCTTCTTCCTCCTCTTCCCTCCTTCTCCCTCTTCTTCCTCCCTCCTCCTCCTCTTCCTCTTCTTCTTTTTCTCTTCTTCTTCTTCTTCTTCTTCTTCTTCTTTCCTCTCTCTCTTGCTCTCTCTCTTCCCTTCTTTTCTACATTGTGGCTTGCAATACATACATTTAGGGATTATCATGTATATCCCTTTGCTTATATACAATGCTCAGTTCTAGTCTTGCATTACCATTTCCAACAATTATTATCACACTGGTTCTTTCTTTATCTTACTTAACTTCTGACTCCCCACACACTTGTGGTAGATTCCAACCATGGACAAGTCCTCTCGGTCCCTGTTTTGCCTGGACTTGTATATTAGTTTCATACTATTTTTTTATATCCTGCAAATGAATGCAGGTATTCTATATCTGTCCTTTTCCTTCTGACTAATTTCACTCAGCATGATACTCTCCATATCTACTCATTTATAAGCAAATTTTATAACTTCGCTTTTCTAACAGCTGCGTATTCCATTGTGTATATGAACCATAGTTTCTTTACCCAATTGTCTGTTCTCAGGTCACTCAGGTTGTTTCCATATTCTGGCTATTTTGAATAGGATATGAGCATGGAATTGCAGATGGTAGTTCAGCTGTGTGATTTTGGGCTCCTACAAATGTTATTGCTGGGTCCAAAAAATCCCAGGAGTGGTATAGTGGGTCAAGTGGGAGCTCAATTTCTAGTTTCGGTAGGAATGTTCATATTGTTTTCCAAAATGGCTGGGCCCGTCAACATACCCACCAACACTGGATAAGAGTTCTTTCTCCCTGCATCCATGCCATCACTGATGGTTATTTCTCTTTTGGATATGTGCTAGTCTCTGTGGTGTGAGATGGTATCTCCATTGTTTTTATTTTCATCTCCCTGATATTTAGTGATGATGAGCATTTTAATATACCTTGTGGCCATTCAAATTTATTTTTTTGGGATATTTCTGTTCATTTTTTTCTCCCCATTTTTGGATGGGGTTGACTGCTTTCTTCTTGTAAAGTTCTATTAGTGCTTCTGATTGGTTTTGACTAATTAGAGCTCTTTGATGAAACTGGGAAATTATTGAAAGTCTAGGTTGGCTTACAAATTGGAAAGAAGAATTTCGATGAAATATAATTAGATTCTGAGGCAGTAATGCAGTAGCGAAAGCAAAATTTTTTATAATGCTTTTGGTTGATTTCTTTAGGAATCAGATTTTCAGAAAAAACACGGCTGCTTTTTACTTAAAGGTGATACCAGTAAAGTTTGTATGTGATGGGTATCTCACATACCAGTAAAGGATATGTGAGATAGGAAAGAGAAAAAAAACAGAAAGAGTCCTTGTTACCATAATGACCAAGAGGATACATGATCCCTTTAGGTAATTCTGTTATGCAGTATGACTTTATTCTTACCAAATGTAAGGAAATTGGAATATGTAACTATCCTCTTCCACATGCTATGGTTGAAGCTTTTTCCCTTTAATGGGAAGCAGACAGGGTATTGGTTTACTATGTATGTGGACCAAGGGGATATCCAGCAACTGGAAGAATCCATCAGAGTCTTGGAATTTGGAAATCAAGAACAGGGTAAAAAGAATTCTAAGGTAATAATGGATGGGATGGGATGAGAATGTTATATTTTACAATGCCTATGATGATCATAATCAAATTAATAGAGCTACCATTTATCTAGTAACTAAGCCATGAATGGCTATATTGAATATATAGAATACATTTTCTTACTTAAATCTTATTTTTTGATAATCTGTGTCTTGTTAGAAGGAGGGGAATATAAAAGGTTTCTATGTCACCATGATTTTTATTTTTTGTAATATTTTATTATACCACCATGAGATAAAGAATTAGATGTTCATGTTTCATTTTCAACATACAGTGTTACAGCACCCATCCCCTCCACCAGTGCCCATTTGCTACCACAATTTTCTACCACAATGTCCCGAATTCCTTCAACCCTCCCCTAGTCTGCCTCCTATGGCAAGCTATTTACCTCCTCTCTCTCTCTCCTCTCTCTCTCTTCCTTGTCTTACATATTGTGGCTTACAATAAATACATTTAAAGGTTATCATGTGTATCCCTTTGCTCAATTCTAGGCTGGTATCATTTTCAATGATTATTGGCACACTGTTCCCTTCTCGGTCTTACCTAACCTCTGACTCCCCACATTCTTGAGGTTGATTCTACTTATTGACAATACCTCCTAATTCATGTTATGCCTGGCCTTGGATACCATGAGGGCTGCCATTTTCAACATCTGGACTCCACAGCTCGTCAGAGCTCCACCCAGCAAGAAAAAGCTGATCACAAGCCCTACTCATCAGGAGTCCCACCCTACAGCAGTCTATTTCAAGCCCAGGTCTGCCTGATCCAGAGACTCAGATACACGGGGGCAGAGCTGGTACCAGCTTTCCTGTTCCCAGCTGATCATGAGGCGCCCAGGAGGGAAGGCGGGTTCTAGCCTTGGCCCACCATCCCAGCAGAGCCTCACCAGAAGCCAGGAGGAACCCCACACAATGAGAGGCACCATTTTCAACATATGGACTCCACAGCTCATCAGAACTCCACCCAGCAGAAGAGCTGATCACAAGCCCTGCTCAACAGAGTCCCACCTTACAGCAATCTATTTCAAGACAAGGTATGCCTAATCCAGAGACTTAGACACACAGGGCAGAGCTGCTATTGGTTCTCCCTGTTCCCAGCTGATCATGAGGTGCCCAGGGAGGGAAATGCAGGTTCTACATCTGGCCCCACCATCCCAGCAAAGCTTCACAAGAAGCTAGAGGAACCCCACACCATGAGGACTGCCATTTTCAACATTCGGACTCCACAGCTCATCAGAACTTCACCCCAAGAGAAAAGCTGATCTCTCCCTCTTGTGGTTCATCAATAAATGCACGAGATGAGTGGCTACTACAAGAGTATCCCACCCTCACGGCAGAGCCTGGCAAGGCTACCCATGTCGTATTTGATATGCCAAAAACCAGTAACAATTATAGACTTCATTCCCATGACCTGATGGAATGGTTTGAGGCTCTTCATGTTCCTGGAGTGAGCAGATGCCCTTGGGTCACATTAGCATGTGACAGGACATAGGAGATGTTACTGCTGCCCACTCGAGCAAATTGATGAACAACGGGAAGACAAGTGATACAAATGATACTATCTGTCTGTCTATATATCTATCTATCTATCTATCATCTATCTACCTCTATCTATCTATCTATCTATCTATCTATCTATCTATCTATCTATCTATCTCTATACATATATGTACATATATTATGAAAATAAAAGTGTTCATTCTATTCCTGTACTTTTCTTCTGGCTAATGAAAACTATGTCTATGAAAAATGAACTAGTTCCAGAGGCCCCATTCACTCTCAATGGAACAAACATCTCTGAATGCAGCAGTTATGCGTACCTAAGTCTCCCAGAGAAAATCATTAAGAGCTATGCTTGGAATATCACGCCTCATTCCAACTGAGAGAAGACATCCGGAGTTCTGACCTCCATCACTATTCCAGAATCAGGGACGTTGTCTCATTTGCCAAGGCATCGAAAATCAGATGGGCTGGACATGTAATGCGATTTGGAGATGACCTCTGTGTCGGGCATCGCCGCCAGGGTCCCCGAAGCAGTGTCAGGACAGAGGTTGTCTTCTACCTCCGAGGGACGCCAGGAGAAAGATGAAAACCTCACGAGTCCGGGTGCAGTTCCAAAAATGGCTTTTAATAGTACAAAAGCTCTTCCACAGCAATCCAATATAATGAACAATCTCTAGCTCTGGTCCAACTTAGACCATACAAAAAGAGCCTAAGTCTCCCACCAAAGAGAGAGAATGTCACCCGAGCTGAGTCCTACCCAGAAGGAGCAAAAGGCCAAAGAGCAAAAGGCCAAAGCCAAAAGCCAAACGCATGGAGCCAAAAGCTGAAGGCTGAGGAACCAAAAGGCAAAAAGGTGAAGGGGGCCTCAAGTCAGCCCCTTATATACACCAAAGTAATCCAATCGGGAGGTTGTCATGCCAACAAAGAACCCTAAACAGGTGTAGTGCCACACCCTATTGCAGGTATAAACAAAGGTTACACCAAGGACTAATCCCGAGATTATCTCTTATGTAAAACACTGGAGAGAGAGGGGCTGATATAAAGTAATACATCTTAACTTCATGAGCATCATGTAATCTAGATGGTACCCCCAAGGTCCTTATTATTATCTGCACCAGGGGTGATTCTGAGTATCTTGTTCTCATGTACTGAAAGGGTCATACTCGCCTGCTTAGAGCAAACTAGTATGATCCTTCCTATAGTCTTCCTTTAGTCTCAGCGTAGCCAGGGTGGTAGTCTCCTGGTAAATTCTAACTGTCCCACGTTGGGTGCAGTGGGTATAAAGAGGAGCTGTGCCCAATCTAGAAAACATAGAAGTCTTAGTAGATGTATAAGTCAAAAAGTTATTCAATCAAGGTGACTTCTGTAACTACCACACCCTCTAGAAGTGTTTACATAGAAGAGAGATCTCATTAGAATGAACATTGGCTTAAATAAGATTAAGCTGGGAGTGAGCAAAACAACAAAACTCCCAGATTAGCTAAACATGTCCTCCAACACCTCTGGACTAGAGCCGTTACCAACTGGATCCCACGGGATGTCAAAAGATCACGTGGCCGCCCACCTACAAGATGGTCAGACTTCCTTGTCAAGACCCTGAAGAAACGGTTTGAGGCTCTTCATATTCCTGAATCAACCAGATGCCATTGAGGTACATTGGCACGTGATAGGGTCCAATGGAAATGTTACTGGTGCCCGCTCGAGCAAATCGATGAATAACTGGATTCAAGTGATCAAGTGATCAAGTGATCAATTTCACTCAACGTGATCCTCTCTGTGTCCATCCATTTATAGGCATTTTCATAACCGTTTTCCTAACAGCTGCATAGTATTCCATTGTGTAGATATACCACAGTTTCTTTACCCAGTCATTTGTTCTCAGGCACTCTGGTTGTTTCCAGATTCTGGCTATTGTGAATAGTGCTGCTATGAAAATAAAAGTGAAGATGGTGTTTCTGCTGTGTGTTTTTTGGCTTCCCAGGGTATATTCCCAGTAATGTTATGGCTGGATTAAATAGGAGTTCAATTTCTAGTGTCACCATGATTTTTAAAGCAGTCTAGTCTTCAGTTTATAAAGGAATAAATAACCTGTCATTTGGTTTAGCAAGTTATCTAGGGTTTCTGGAGTAACATATCTGGGGAAAAGAGTTGTAATTCACACTCTGTTTTGCCTCCAGACCCATCTCTTCTGGCATCATTGAAATTCTTAAATAATCATTTAATCATTAATATTTTATGACACTCATTTATTTAAAAATTGGCAGTCTCTACTTATATATACTTATATATTGGGATATACCTGTTTAGAAGGAGCCTGCAAATTTGTAGAGAGAAAGATAAGAAAGTATGTAGTGTTATGAAAGCCAAAATGCAAGCAGATAGCAGCTATTCAGTAGAATCAATAAGGAAAGTATGGTTGTTCTTGCTCAAAGATTCCTAACGTCTAATAACTTGAAATAATAAACTTGCATTGTTGCTTCTGGGTCTATGATTGAATCAAGGTTTCTGACCTGGGTCAGATTTTGTTCTTGTTAGATAGATTTACTCCTTTAGCTGTAGACAGCAGACAGGGTAACTAGACAGTATGGAGATTAAAGAGGGATTTACTTACATATTTGGAAAACTGAATAATGTAGCTAGGGCAAATCAGTTCTCTAGAATATCAGTTAGGGTTTATTCTTCTGCTGACTGAGCAGATTTAGTACAGTGAACCAAAGTACAAGGCTTCCTGAGTTCTGGTCTCCAGTCACTTCTACTATGCTGTGTAATTCAAAAACAAATCACAAGGCCAGCCAAGAATTAAAGGGCATAAAAATATATTTCACATTTTTGATAAGATGACCTTTAAAGTTACATTGCAAAAAGATGATCATGCAAGAAGATTTGGATTGCAATCTACTAGGAAGAAAAATACCTAAATTCTAGCTTAGAGAGTGGATAGGCATTCTTCAGTACAATTAAATAAAGTAAACCTAAGGCAAGAAGGATATTGTGTTTTCAAAGACAGGAACATGGTGTTGTGTGTCTTTCTGGGCTTCACCTTTTATCAGTCAACTAAATATATTGTACTGGCTTTGTGAAAAACTAATAAAAATTAATATAATTCTTACATTATGGTTTCTTGGGTAGGTTCCTATCAGGCAGTTAGGCCCCACTGACAATAGAGATGTATTTATATAGAAATCTCTGTATGTGTGTTTCGATTAGGATGTGTATATTGATAATTTTCGGTTCATGAACTTCTTTTATTCTGGGAATAAATTATGTAAATTAACTCATAGCCCTAGTTAATTTTTTATTCTATTAGGCCTGAGTTTTAAGTATGGGACTATCCTAAGTCCTTAGGGAAGTAAATTTCCGTGCAAGTCTTTATATGTTAACATTGGCATCACTAACTCCCTGAAGACAAAATTGGGTCTTGACTAAGTAAATCAATGCTTGCAAGATTCATGAATGAAGAACCTGGGCCAAATGTCTACTATCGTTTGTCTTGGAGAATTAATTACATTAATTATCCTCTCACAGTATATTGGTGATTCTTTGCTTCCCTTCTATATAAAGTGAGACAAAGATAATATTTTAAAAGAAATAAAAAATCAAAGAAATCTGGAATGAATTAAAAAATAATTAAAAAATACCATAGCCAAAAGAAAATTAATAACATTGCTGATAGCAAAGGTACCAAATCCAATTAATATTTGCTGGGAACTAGAAATTATTATTTTTATTCTGGGAAGCAGGTTGTCTTCGCATTTCATTTTTCTACCTTTCCTCCAGAAACACTCTCCCAAGCATATGAGTTCTATTTATTAGTCCCTTTCTTAAATACAAATTTAACAAGATTAACATATCACTATATAATTTTATTATTTTTATTTCCCTTGAATTTATAATAATCAAATATTCTTATGGTCTTCAGATGCTCATTGGTAACTCCCTGACTCTGCACTTAGGAATTACTCCTGTGGTACACAGGGAGATCATATGGAATGCCAGGAATCAAACTTCAGTCAGTCTTTTTTGGGAACTCGCCACCTTGAAATATTTTCCCCCTTTATTTGAGCATCGTGATTTACAAAGCACAAAGTTTTTCACAGTACAGTTGTTACAAGCATTCATCATTCAACACCAATCCCATCACCAGTGTGCTTCACCACTACCAACGACCTTCCTTTCCTACCCTTTCCTACCCCCCCATTCCTACCTATGCCTGCTCTGGTAGTCAGCATTAATTGTACCGATTATTGCAACATATAAATAGTAATGGTATTGATAAACTCATAAGCTTTACCTGGGTTGTGATGTGCGAATTTGGATCATCATTATTTCAGATTTTCACAACTACTGTTTTGACCTATCTTGAGCCTCTTACTGAATAATCTAACTTATATTGCTGTGTTAGAGCAAATTTTCTAAATGTGGTCAAAAAACATATTTTTAGAATATGCAGCGGAAATACCATCCCTACTTTTATGTTCATAGCAGCATTATTCACAATAGCCAGAATCTGGAAGCAACCAGAGTGCCTGAAAATCGATGACTGGATAAAGAAGCTTTTGGTACATCTACACAATGGAATACTATGCAGCTGTTAGGAAAAATGAAGTTATAAAATTTGCCTATAAATGGATGGACATGGAGATTATGTTGAGCGAAATTAGCCAGAAGGAGAGAGACAGATACAGAATGACTGCATTTATCTGCATAACATAAATATATATGTACATATTATGATACCAATATCCAAGGTCAAGTGAAACATATATCAGGAGGTCTTGTCAAAGGTGGAAATTATCACAAATGTGTGGGAGTCAGAGGCTAGGTAAGACAGAGAATGGAACAGTGTGCTAACAATTGTCGAGGGTACTAATGCCAACCTAGAACTGAGCATTAAATAGAGGCAAAAGATACACATGACAACCCTTTAATGTATGTTCTGTAATCCATAGTCTGGAGGGAAAGGAAAAGGAGAAAGAGAGAGAAATGGAAAGAAATTAAGAACCTGCCATGGAGGAGGGCTGGGGGAGGGGGAGGGAACCGGGGACATTGGTGGTGGGGAGATGGGCACTGGTGTCGGGATGGGTGCTGGAACACTGTATGACCAAAAACCCAAATATGAACTTTTTAATTGTATATCTTTGTAATTGTAAAAATAAAAAAAAATAAAGAAGGAAAAGAAATAAAAAAGAAAAGGTTAATAAGGATTATTAAATCTCAACCTGAACACATTGGCTATCTGGTCCCTGTCTATAAGAAGTTACTGCTATCCAGACCCACAGCTGTGCTGCTTGGCCTATGTGGAGCAGCCCATGGAGTTCCTGAGGGCGGTAAATGGCTCAGCCAGCCCCTGGCTGAGTCCAACATAACTCCATGGGTTTACTCACACATGCAGGGGGGCAATGCTAGCTGAACTTGGAGTGAGGATTTGGGCTCCTCCCTCCCCATTCCTCCACCCTATGTCAGCAGGCATGGTTGCCAGCTCCCAGCCACCACAGCCAGCAACACCGGAGGAGAGACACTCCAGACCCAGAGCTGCACTGGTGCACTGCCACTCTGCAGCCATGCGGCAGTCTTAGACAATAACGGAAGTTAGGACCAGGTCCTTCCCAGGACCTTTCACATTTATACACTGTAAGGATCATTCTAGTTGCAACAAACTTGGGAGGTTAATGGGGAATGTGGAAATTATAATGTCACACAAGAACTCAGTATTGAATATACACATAGAGACATCATAAACCATTAATATCTGTAGGGCAAGCCACAAAGTGTAAGAGAAGAGAGAGAGAGAGAAATGGAGTCAGAGACAGAGACAGAGATAGAGAAAGAAAAGGTGCTCTTTATAGGGGCAGGCTTGGGTTGGGTGGGAGGGAATGTTTGGCCATTGGTGGTGGGAATGGGGCACTGGTGGAGGGATGGGTGCTGGAACACTGTATGACAGAGACCCAATTATGAGCATCCTTGTAATTGTATATCTCACAGTGGTATAATAAAAATTAAGGGGGAAAATGAAGTTACTGCTATGTTCTTACAGAGTAGAAATTATGCCTACACACTGTTTCTTGAGAAGTCACGGGCAGTATCATGTCTGCAGTTGGAGGTTTCTAGATGTGTGTGTGATCCATGGCTGGGTGAGGGTTGCAAGTCCCTGGAGGAGTTCTAGTGTGGCAATGTGACCTTCTGGCAGGCAGGACTTGGGAGAGAGGCCCGAGTCCAGGCTCCAAGAAGGCCCGCAGGGAATCAGTGGCAAGTGACCCGCATACCTGAGTTTGAAAAAATAGCTTCTCTCAGGGATGGGGCTCTTTTAAAATGAAGTCCAGCCTGGGAAATAGCTTCAATTGTGAGTGGTGGTCTCTGGCTGTTGGGGGATTTGTTGAGTTGAGCCTGTCTGCTCTCTCTATCACCCCGTTTTCAGCCTGTTGCTCTGTGGGATTGGCTAGTATCATGTGTGCAGTTTGTTGGCCCTCTTGGAGATTTCTAGATGTGTGTCTGATCCATGCTGGAGTGAGGTTCCAATGGCCAACTTCCGTCTGTCTTATGCATGACAAGCACCCTACTCATTATACTCTCTCAAACCTCAATAACATTATTTAAGATATATCCATTTTCTAGATATATTATCCAGAAATACTTATCTGAAGCTGTAGTTTCTTTTCACGCTAAATAATATTTTGGTATGTGTATACATCACAATTTATTCTTGTATAGTTACCCTATTGTTTTTATTTTCTGATGTTAAATGATATATAACAAGACTACTATGAAATTTTATGTTTTCCAGTGTGTATACAAGATTCGGGGGAGTATTATATATAGGAGCTTAAATGGTCTCAAGCAAACTGGTATGAGTGGTTGCCTTAAGTATAATGTTGATACTAAACAATATTTTTCCAAAGAATGGTACAATTTGCACTTCCAACAAGAAGTGCAAATAAGAATTCTCTCTGAGACACATTCTTCCCTTGTTTAATGTTCTTGATATTTTTAATTCTTATCCCTCAATCAACTGTGGAGAAATAGTCTTACCATGATTTCCAGTTCCCCTAGTCACTAATTTAGTTCTTCATATATTGTTCTCTATTGTGTCTCCCTCTTCTGTGGAATGTCTTCCATATCTCTTGTTTTTTTTTTTTTTTTTTCCAATTGGGTCATTTTTTTTCAGACATGTATGCTGAACTTCTTTAAATTTTCTTGGTTTTATCAATAAGAATTGTAGCAATAAGAATCATTACGAATAATACTGGAACAGAATATACCATCAGTATCATTAAGAATATTTCAGACTATTTGTGCATAATAGTATATTTATGTATGTTGCCTCCATCTACATGGTGCCAATAGATCTCCCTCTGAAGAACAACAAAATGTCTCTAGATAGACAAGTGTAAAATGTTAATGCTTTTAACATTTTACACTTGTCTCTAGATGAGTTTAGTGGTGTTCCCATGTCACTTAGCAGACGTGTTTGCTGGTCTCCTGGCTGTGTCTCTTCATGGAGATGAAGTGGCAGAACAGTAAAATTTCATTGTGCCCTTCCCTGCTTCATCCTTCCCTACCTCATTTATCTTCTCTCTTATTTTGAGATCATTCTAATCAAAGTCTTTAGTCCTTGCATTAGGTCATTTTTCCCCCTGGTGAATTAAATTCAAATAGGCAATTGTTGGAGAAAATATATCCTATAGGTTGGATTTGTAACTAGATTACCTAACCTATTTTGAAAGAAATAAACAAGGTGTACTTTTCAATGCTTTTTTTGAACTGAAAATATACATGCTATGCAATAACGTCCACAATTACTGAAGCCTTTATATGTAAAATTGGTAAAGGCTGAAGATAATTAGGATATTTAATAACTGCAGCATGAACTGATAATCACCATA